>PVIH01005825.1:36331-98360 GCA_004025045.1 Sigmodon hispidus
AAAAAAAAAAAAAAAAAAAAAAAAAAAAAAAAAAAACCCAGGTGTGTAGAATTCTACCAGACATTCAAAGAAGAATTAATACCAGTATTCCTCAAACTGTTCTATACAATAGAAACTGGAAGAACATTGCAAAACTCTTTTTATAAGGCTATAATCACCCTGATATCCAAGCCACTCAAAGATGCAACAAAGAAAGAAAATTACATACCAATATCACTCATGAACATTGATGCAAATGTACTCAATAAAATTCAGGCAAACCAAATCCAACAACATATCAAAAAAAAAAATCATCCACCACGGTCAAATATGCTTCTTCCCAGAGATACAAGTATGGTTCAACATACAAAAAACGGTGAATGTCATCCATCATATAAATAACCAAAAAGGAAAAAATCCGCATGATCATCTCTTTAGTTGCTGAAAAAGCCTGTGACAAAATCCAACAGTCTTTCATGAGAAGAATCCTGAAAAGATCAGGAATACAGGGAAAATAGGTAAATAAAATAAAGGTGATATACAGCAAGCCAACAGCCAACATCAAACTAAATTGAAAGAAACTCAAAGCAATCCCACTAAAATCAGGAATAAGACAGGGCTGTCCTCTCTTCCCTTATCTATTCAATATAGTTCTCGAAGTTTTAGCTATAGCAAATAAGAGAACAAAAGTAGATTAAGGGGATACAAATTAAAAAGGAAGAAATCAAACCATCTCTATTTGCACATGATATGATCATATACTTAAGTGACTCACAAAATTCTACCAGCGAACTCCTACAACTGATAAACACCTTCAGCAATGTAGTAGGGTACAAGATTAACTGAAAAAACTCAACAGCCCTTCTATATACTAAGGATAAAAAGGCTGAAAAATAAATAAGGGAAATATCACTCTTTATAATGGCTGCAAATAGCATTAAATATCTTGGGATAACTTTAACCAAAAAGTAGCAGGCCTGGTTGACAAAAATTTTATGTCACTTAAAAAGAAAATTGAAGAGAATATCAAAAAGTGGAAAGATCTCCCCTGCTCATGGATAGGTAGGATCAACATAGTCAAAATGGCAATCTTACCAAAAGGAACCTACAGATTCATGGAAATCCCCATCAAAATCCCAACACAATTTTTATAGACCTTGAAAGAACAATACACAAGGCATATTGAATAACAGGAAACTGAAGATTGCCAAAACCATCCTGCTCAATAAAAGATCTTCAGGAGACATCACCATCCCTGACATCAAGCTATACTATAGAGCTACAATAATAAAAACAGCCTTGTACTAGCATTAAAACAGACTTGTGGATCTAAGAAATCAAATTGAAGACCCAGACCTTAACCCACATACCTATGAACACCTGATTTTGACAAAGAGGCTGAAAATATTTAATGGAAAAAAGATAGTATCTTCAACAAATGGTGTTGGCATAACTAAATAGTAATAATTAGAAGAATGCAAATCGATCCAAATCTATCACCCTGCACAAAAGTCAAATCCAAGTGGATCAAAGACCTCAACATAAACCAAGCTACACTGACTTTATAAAAATGAAAGTAGGAAATAACCTTCAATGCATTGGCACAGATGAACACTTCCTAAATATATCATCAGTAGCATAGACACTAAAAACAACAATTAATAAATGGGGCCTTCTGAAACTGAGAAGCTTCTTTTGATACAGCTTTCTTATTGATACAGTCAATAAGAAAAATGATAGCCTACAGAATGGGAAAAGATCTTCATCAACCCTTCAAGTGACAGAAGACTGATCTCTAAAATATATAGAGAATGCAAGAAACTAGAGGCCTAAACCACAAATAACCCAATCAAAAAAAGTGGGGTTTAGAGCTAAAAATGGGATTCTCAACAAAAAATTTACAAATAACTGAAAGGCACTTAAAAAATGGCTCAATATCTTTAGCCATCAGAGAAATGTAAATCAAAACAACTTTGAGATACCACATTATACCTCTCAGAATTGCTTAGATTAAAGACACAGGTGACAGCCTATGCTAGAAAAGAGCCAAAGCAAGGGGAATACTCCTCCTTGGTTGGTGGGAGTGTAAACTTGTACACTTTGGAAAGCAGTCTGGTGGTTTCTCAGAAAACTGGGAATCAATCTTCCCAATGATCCAGCTATACCACTATGTACATTCTTACCTCAAAGACATAGTTCAATTGTATTTATAGCAGCATTATTCATAATGGCAAGAACCTGGAAACAATTTAGATGCCCCTCAACTGAAGAATGGATTAACAAACTGTGGTACATTTACAAAATGGATTACTACTCAGCAGAAGAAAAAAAACATGAAATCCTAAAATTTGCAGACAAATGAATGGATTTAGAGAATATCCTTCAGAGTGAGGTAATACAGGGCCAGAAAAATAGGCATGGGATGTATTCACTCATAAGTGAATTTTAGACTAGAAGCAAAAATACCCAAGCTGCAAACCACAACTCCTGAACAGCTTTGGATCAGAATAAGCTTAAGAGAGACCTCTAGGGATCCCCCGGGAAGACAAAATAGAGAAGATCTCCTGAGCAAATTGGGATCATAATGGGTAGCGATCAAGAAAAGGTGGGAACAAATCAAGAGAGAAGGACATGGCTGTGTGAGAGGAGCATCAAAGAAGGAGAAACAAAAAAGAGATGGATATAGAAAGACAATATGGAATTGGAAAGAAGCCGGGTGATAGGGAAACCTCCAAGAACTCAGGATGTCCCTGGCTAGGACTCCAACCAATAATGTGTATGTGTGTGTGTGTGTGTGTGTGTGTGTGTGTGTGTGTGTGTGTGTGTGTGTGTAAGTAGAGATCCATAGCTAAGCACCAGGTCAAACTCCAGGTTGAGAGAGAGAGACAGAGACAGAGACAGAGACAGAGAGAAGAGAGGGAGGGAGGGAGGGAAGGAGGGAGGGAGGGAGAGTCTGTATAAGCAAATGGATAGGGATTAAGAGGAGGAGTCTCACAGAGATGCCTGGCTGGAGCTCTGAGGAGCTCACTCAACCAAAATCAGCCACTGAGGAATCATCAGGAAAAGAAACTAAATCCTCCAATGGTAGATGGCATGAGTAGTATGTGGAACCTTGTGGAGCAGGATCAGACTATGTTTCTATGCATGAATTAGCACTTTGGAGCCCATTCCCTACAGAGTAACACCTAACCCAGTCCTAATACTGGGATGAGGAAATCGGGCCTACTTCAAATGGACACACCAAACTGAAATGTTCTACCTTGGTACTCCTTGCCCTCCTTGGGGAAAGAAGGGAGGATGGGGTCGGGGGGAGGCTGAGGGAGAACTTGAAGAGATTGGGAGGAGGGAAGAAAGGGTGAGCAGGGGGATAACATGAGAAAAAAATCTTTTTTAAATAAAAATATAAAAAGAGAAAATAGTGGTACAAAAGTGTTTCAATGGTGTTATTATTACAAATTATCTTGCATATTTAAGATGTTAAACAAATAAAATGATACATATTTTGCTCCAGTTTCTTTTACTCAAAACATCTGCATGATGTATTTCTATTGTTGCACCTAATAATAATGTACATAGTATTTTCTTTAGTAGCATTTTCTTCTTCTTTACTTACAAATTGTTCTACACCTTATAGATTTTAAGGTGTTTTCTCTCTTCATGATTATTCAAAAATAATTCTTAAAATGAAAAAAATGTGAATATTTGTGCATGGAATTTTGCACAAATGTGTATATTTCTACGAAGTACTACCTACATTGAGAGTCATATCTTGTGTAAAACACTTCAGCATAACTTTGCAGAAAGGCCAGTCTTCCATAATCAATGTATTAGAAACTTATGTATTCATAAACTTCAGGAATGCAGATAGAATCATATTTAGAGGCAAATTTACAGTCTTTTGTTTATTTATTAGAGGAAAAATGGGTGAAAGATTAATTAATATGTTCAGGAATAAAAAATAAACTACATTTTTATTAATCCTAAGAAAAATTGAATGAATGAAACAAACAGTAATGGGATGAAGTTATTAAGGAGAAAAATAAAATCCAATGTAAATAACCTAGAAAGTAAAAAGTTCAGCAAACTAATCAAGAAAGACGAGACAAGGAGCTCAAATCCTCACTACAGACCCTGCATTCACTATAGGACCTTCTGCACTGCCATACACCAGTACAGGCACAGTCAATATGGTGTACCATTGTTTGTATGAAGCACAACTTATCAAAGAAGATGCAAGGAAAATAGAAACTGAAGAATCTTAAACCTACTCCTTGCTCCTAACGCCTGGAGCATCAAAGCAGCACATGAACCAAAAGCTGCCTTCCAGCTTCCTTCTCCACCTGGCTCTGTAGAATGGTGGGTGTGCATTGTCTCACCTTCTCTCTTTTCAGTTTGTTTACTTGTTTCTATTCACTAGCACAAAGGCTTAGTCGAAAGCCCTTTAATACAATCATTTTAAACTAACTTGAATTCAATGTAGTCAAGGAAATTCAGACATAATCATTCATAATAGTTGCTGTCACTGAGGAAATTATATTTTATAAATCCAGAACCTTACAAAACTAACTCTATTAATAAATACTAATTTTTTTCCAAAAGTCTAATAAAAACAAATCACTATAGACATATCTATATTGTTCATGTGGGAAAGAATATTGTTTTTACAACTTTGTTATCTAAAATTTTGTACTTTCATCAAAAAAATTTGAATTTCCATGCTCATATGTCAAAAAAATAGGTCTTGGGCTGGAGAGAATGCTCAGCAGTTAAAAGCACTGACTGTTCTTCCGGAGAACCTGGCTGGATTCGATTCCTAGTACACACATGGTAGCTCACCCTGTCTGTAACTACTGTTCTAGGGAACAAGACACCCTCACACAGGCATAAATGCACACAAAAAAACAATACACAAAAAATATGAATTTAAAATAAATGGTTTATATCCTTTTTCACTGAGATTTGTAAACATGTGTCTTTGTAAACGCATTAGGCAAGCACATGATCCTGTGTCACTGAATCCAGAATCTCCCCACACTTGGGTGTGGGCAATTTGAGGATTAAATGGTGATGCCCAATGCAAATGTGCTACTTTTCTCTTCCTTGTGTGAGTCTTGGGAGAGACTTTTTTTTTTTTTTTTTTTTGGATAAATGTACCAAATCTATGTGTAGTAAGACAGATGACTAATGGAGAAAGATAAGAACATTGCATTTAAAAACTTTGGCCATGTACAGGTAAAATGCCCCCTGTAATAATTTGACCCTTGCAAACCTTATCTTCAGACAAGTTATTTTTGCCATATTGCTGTCATACATATAATTTCAATGTCTGTGGCCATCACTAAGAACTGTTACAATGCTCAAAGGGTTATAATTTTGAAGAAAGGTTTAAAATACAAATATAGTCTTTGATCTTTAATGAGCAAGTGATTTTAATAGAGCAAGAACCTCTAAAATTTAGAAGCTTTTAAATCCACATGTAATTACAATGCAGACTTTCACACATTAGCTTACTAATTCTTGGTATGATGTATCAAAATCACAGTGACAAAATAATGTGTGTGTATACTTACTTTAGAAGGTGACCATTTTGATGTTTTTAAAGAGTTATAGTTAGTGCCAACCTCTATGGCCCTGTACAAAACTTTAATATTAGTGTTCAAGTGTTCCCTTTATTATTTTTCTCTGTCATGAGAACTCTTTGTGAATTACAGTATTGCAGTGTTTTCAGTATGCATGGTGAGTGGCTATAACTTTTCTTTTAGATGCTCATAATTTTTCTTGTGATGCCCTTAGCATAATCTTGGCAGTCAGAAAGTCTTCCAGGTGCACCTGCAGAGTGCAGATGGCATTCAGTTCCTCTCCTGAGGGCAGGGCTCAGTTCTCAGCATGCCACCACTCTTCCCAGGGAGTTGAGTGCCAGGTGTCTCACAGAATCTGCATTCCACAATCTCTTCATGCTCTTTGCCTCTAAACTTGCAGGGAAGTACTCCTTGCTAATTTTTTAATGATAATATTGGGTTTGTTTTTCAGATTAATTATGCAACCCAGAGAAAAGTTAGTGAATGTTGAAAATTTAAAAGATAAAATATTGTTCAAAAGTCATCGCTAGCAGGAATGGGTATGAAGAGAAGTTCATTTTGCTTCATACATGAGAGTTTTACAAATGTTATAAAGAAAAAAAATACCAAAGAATAATTTTCTGTTTCCTAGTCTTCTCAAATTTCTTATAAGTTAACTTCTTCTAAGAATAATGTTTATGCTAATAAAACTGAAGACAGGTACATACCTGTTCATTACCCAAAGTAGAGACATGGATTGTAATTAATAAGTAATCTCACTTTAGGTAAGATAAAAAAAATTAAAGCTGTATATAAATATTTAGGTCCTATGTTACTCTTCTAGTTAGCTTTGACTATCAACTTGGAACAGCCTATAGTCACCTGAAAAGGGGGTCCTAGTTGAGTATCTATCCAGATTACATTGCCTTGTGGGCATATCTGGGAATGGATTGTCTCGATTTCATTAATTAATGTAGAAAGCTCAGCCCCATATGGCTGGCACCATTTCCTGGGTTGATGTGGTCCTGGGCCATATAAGTCAGCTGACTAAGTAGGAGACTTTGTGTGGACCTTCCATGGTTTCTGCTTCAAGTTCTTGCTTGAATTCCTACCCTCACTTTTCTCATTGATGGCTTATGACCTGTAAACTGAAATAAAGTCTCTCCTCCTTCAAGCTGCTTTTGGTCAGGGTGTTTTATCACTGCTGCATAAAGGTAATCAGTACCATTACTAATCTCTAAACTACCACACTCAGCATTTTCATGCACTGGTAGTAGCTTTAAATAAACAAAATTATTCTAGAAAGTATAGAATGCATTTCAAAATGTGCTTTTAAATTTGTATCAATTTTCCAAGGCATCAACAGTGTTCCAATACATCATTTTAACATTTTATATAGTATTACTAATTTAAATGAAGTTGAGTTTTTGGTGCATCTTAATATATTAACATTAAACTGGAAAAATTTAAATGCATTCAATAAGAATACTCAAATCCATTGAGTCACCAAATTAATAGAAAGTAATATTAGAATAATAACAATATAGCAAAATGGAAATATGCTCATTAAACAATATTACTAAAGAAAAATGAACTCTCTGTTCTAATTACACAAATGTAAATTATGGATAAATTAAAGTATTTCAGGGACTGGAGAGATGGCTCAGCAGTAAAAAGAACTAAATGCTTTTCCAGGCAACCCAGCTCAGGTTCCCAACATCTGCATCTGTAAGCTCATACCATCTGTGATTATAATTCCATGGAATCTCATACTTTTTCTAATTTTTCCTGACTTCCATGGACATTGGTACAGACATAGTATGAATATATATATATATGTATATATGAATGTGTGTGTGCACACACACACATTCACACAGAGAAAGAGAGAGAGAGAGAAAGAAAAATTAAATTGAGGTAGCTGAAGGCCCAAGAACAACGATTTTTTTTTCTATTTTCCCTGTTTTGTATTTGTTTTTGTAAGCAAAGCTAGAGCTTATTGAGGAGACTCTATGGTGTATATTCATTTACATTTATTTCTTTCTGCATTTCTTCAGGGATACCTTTTTCTTTGTGTGACTCCTCATCTGGCTTAGCAATTGAGATCTTTTAGTCTACAAATGGGAGAGCTCTTACTGTAGTAAACCTGACTCAGACATCTCTAAGCAGTCAGCATATTTAGGAGGATTTTATCCACAGGGATGTAGTTAGTGAACAGAGACTCTAGATGCTAACTCTTTAGTTCAGCATTCCTCCTCTCTGTGTTTGTAAGCACATGAAGCAAAAATTCATCACCTCTATGGGTCCACCAACTCTGACTAGTTCCACCCTTTGGACTGAATACACTTTCCATCTGCACTTTTATACACTAGAAGGACACAGGCTGATGTCTTAGAAAGATATTTCAGTGATACTGTGGCTTTTCTAATATGTATAATCTTGTTTCACAGATGTTCTTAAAGAAATCTTAAAGTCATAATTTTGCATAACTTTGTGAAATTTTTCTGAATCAAGTGTGGTAGGAATATGCTGGTATTGTTGTAAATATTTGTCCCCCCTATGGATTTAATTAAAAAGCTGATTGGCCAAAGGCAAACAGGAAGTGTGGGTGGGGCTACAAGGATAAGAAAACTCAGAAACATCTCAGAGCAGAGACAGATGCCAGACACAGATGCCAGAGTCGCTGGAGCTGCCAGGAGATGCTTAGGAAATACTGCTCTGAGAAAAGGTACCGAGCCGCAAGACTGAAGAAGATGGGGTTGAGTTCAGATGAAGGAGTGAGAAAGTTATATATGCCTGGGCCCTAGGTCAATCAGCATAAAAATAACATAAGCCTGTGTGTGATTACTTGAGGCTAAGCGGGGCCAAGAATAAGAGTAAACCTCTGGTCCAGGCCTGGAAAGTCAGGCCAGAACCTTTTACAACAATCGAGAGTCTAGCAAACCATTTCAAAAGCCTGCCTGGGCTGCTTATATGAAGGCATGTAAAGAAGTTTCAATATGAATTTAAGCATGGACATGAGGCATACTTAGAGGCACAGGAATCTACATCAGAGTGGCTGTAAGCATTCTCAAGAAAGAAGATGGTCTTTTAGGTATCCTAACAGCAACCACATATATAACATAGCATTTGCATTGTTTACAGGGTTTAAAAGATCACATGAAAATATTTTGTGTATTTAGCCAAACTTTTCTTTGATAAAGGAGATTACATTCTAGTTTGTGGTGCATCACAGAGGCATACGGTCTGGTGACAGTGTGGTCAAGAGCTGTGGGTATGCTTCCTGCCATTGGTAGAGTGCTTCTCATGCTCACTAAGGCTTGGACTCAACCCTAAGTGCTGAATGAACGAGGCAGAGTGGCACACACCTGGAATATCAGCACTTCAGAGATAAAAAAAAGTAGAAATTCAAAATCATCCTTTGCTACATTGTGAGTTTAAGGCTAGCCTAGGCTACAAAAAAAGTTTCTCCAAAAAAAGTATTGTTAAAAATGCTATTTACAGGTTCATGGGAGTCCCAGCTTTTGCTTGTGATAGCTTCTTAGTCTTGCTTGTCAAAGTCTCTCAACAGACAAGGTTAAGACATCCCCTTCTTACCCTTTACAAGTCCCCATAATTTTCTCTTCCTTCTGTCTCAGTTTCTCTTCCAGGACTTTCATATGAGGAGTTGGTGATGGCCATTCCTGAAGCTTTGTCTTTTTAAAATAAACTTATTTATTTATTTATTTTATGTCCTGGCCATAGTTTCCATTCACTCCTGTCTTCTCATCCCCTCCATCATCTTTCTTTTACACGCCCCATCCACTTTTCCTCCATTTCTATCCAGTAAAGGACAGGCCTGTCAAGAATATCAACAAAACATAGCATATCAAATTGTAGTAAAACTAAGCACCTCCCCACATATTAATATTTGAAGGGTTCCAAAAGCCAGTAAAAGTGTTGGAGACACATCCTGTTCCCACCATTTGGAGTCCCACAAGTGGACCAAGCTACATAACTGTCACATATATGGAGAAGGCCTAGGTCAGTCCCATGCAGGCTCCTTCCTGAAGGTGCTTAATGTTGAAAAGGGATGTATAGCCAAGGATACAGATCCAGGAACAGCGATCCAGGGGTGCACATCCAGAGATACAGATCTAGACTGTCTAAAGATGGCAGTCTTGGTAAGAACTTGGGGAGAACAGAGCTTAGAGTTCAGAGTTCAGTATTTAATGAGAATCTGTAGTTGTCATTATTGAAGACATCAAACCTCATAAGCAATGAGGCATTTTTCAGATCATTATGTCCAACTCCAAGATTAGCACACACACACACACACACACACACACACACACACACACAGAGAGAGAGAGAGAGAGAGAGAGAGAGAGAAACCTTTCCCTCCACAAGGTGCCTGAGAACCATAATGCTAGTAAACCATTAAAACTTAGAGTGTGCCAAACACTGCAGTTCACTCCTGTAACACCAGCACTTAGGGGACTAACACACAAGGGTCAGAAGTTCAAGGCCACTCTGGGCTACATAATGAAGCTAAGGAAAACAAAAACAAAAGCAAAAAAAAAAAAACCAGACAGTTTTAGTGTAGTGAAAGTGAGCAGCATTTCATTGGCTAAGAGCTAAAAACATCATTGGTTCAGTCAACAGTTCTTTCCTGGCCAAAGGCCAGAGATACCAAAAATGTTTAAGCCTGAATGTCTTTGTTTCTGCCATGGTCATATGGCAGGGATGCTGGACATCTCTCTTCTCCTGTATGATCACCTTTGCCTGGTAACTATACATGCATATATGACTGAAACTGAGAACTCCTGGATATTGTATGTAACACCAACTGGAGAACCAGTTCATAGCTCTCATTCTTCTATTCAGTAAAACCTTATTAACTCCACAGTGAGGATCCTTAGATAAAGTATTTCCAATGACCCTCTCCTGCTTTCTAGCATCTCTTCCTTCTTTCTCTCAAACTCCAGCTATAATTCTATAACACAATAAAACTTCCTTCTAAAACTCACCCTTCTGTGGCCATAAACTTTATTCTTGAAATTTGGCCTGGGGATGACTTTCAATGTCTATGGCTCATGTGAGGTTGGAAACTCTCCATTTCTCTCACGGACACACCTTCTTTCCCCCATCAAAACCTTGGCAGAATATGACAAAAGTTTGAATTAGGTGTGAAAATTTTAGAAAACAGGAGAATATATCACCTAGTGTCAAGTATATACATATCAACACACTTTAATAATGATGCTGGTTACCCGTTGCTTCTATCACAACATCAAGGCCCTCTGGTTTTGAAAGATAGCTGTCCTTATCATAGCAATTTTTGAGCTTAAGGATGGGTTAAAAAATGAGAGAAAAAGAAATAGAAAGAAATGAAGAAAGAAACAAAGAAAAGAAAACACAATTAACCAGGTATAGTGGCACAGCCTTGTAATCCCAGCACTTACTAGGTATAGGTAGGGGGATCATTTCATCTTTAGCTATGTAACAAGTTCAAGTCCAGAATGAGCTTATGAGATTTGATTAAAGAAAAAGAAAAAGACAGAGACACAGAGAGAAATGGAAGAGAGGAAGGAAGAAGGGAGTGAGGGACAAATAAAGAAAGAAGGAAAATAAAAAGAAAGGAGAGGGAAAGGAAAGTTTACCATAATACTGGTGTTTTTATTCTGAGAATATGCTAAGACACAAAGAACAATACCAAGAAGGAATCTAGTGTCAGCCAACTAAGAAAAACCCTGTAATGTTGAGGCCACTGGGTGTGTATTACAGAACAGTACCTAAAAGAAAAACAACATAGCAATTTAGAGAATAAAGTAAGGTCACATCTACTGGTTGGGTTAAAATAAAACTCTTCACATATAAAAAATTAAAATGCAATTTCTTTATTTGAAGAGAAACTTCAGTCTTTTTTGTCTTTCTTTATTATTATTATTATCATTAATATTAACAAAGAAGTCACAATTTCTGTTCTTGTATATCCTTATTCAAGGTCCCATCCCCCTCCGACCACATCAGGTCATTTCTTTCTTCTCCACAACTCTCCACCTCCACCCTGGGAGGCAGCAGGCAGTCCCATGTTCCCACTGTCCCAATATTGCTTAGTTCAGTCTCCACTCCTGGCAGATCCAATTTTCTCCCCCCTCCCTCAAGACAGAGTCAGGTGTTCCTCTAGGGGGAGTGGGATCCAAGGAGTAAGTCCAAGGTGTTTCTGATCCCAAGCTGTTCAGTGGTTGTGGTTTGCAGCTTGGGCATGCTTTGCATTTTTCTTGTTTGTTTGTTTGTTTGTTTAGAGTCCACTAATGAGTGAGTGCATCCCCTGCTTATCTTTCTGAGTTTGTGATATCTCACTCAGGAGGATATTCTCCAAATCCATCCATTTGCCTGCATATTTTAGGATATCATTTTTTCCTACTGCTGAATAAGACAATATCCATTGTGTAGATGTACCACAGTTTGTTAATCCATTCTTCAGTTGAGGGACATCTAGGTGGTTTCCAGGTTCTTGCTATTACAAATAATGCTGCTATGAACATAGTTGAGCTAATGCCTTTGGAGTGCAAATGTGCATCTTTAGGATATACACCCAGAAGTGGTATTGCTGGGTCCTTGGGGAGATAGATTCCCAGTTTTCTGAGAAACTGCCATACTGCATTCCAAAGTGGTTGAACAAGCTTACGCTCCCAAAACAATGGAGGAGTGTTCCCCTTGCTCTGCATCCTCTCCAACATAGGCTGTCCTCTGTGTCTTTTATCTTAGCCAATCTAACAGGTGTCAGGTGGTATCTCAAAGTTGTTTTGATTTGCATTTCTCTGATGGCTAAAGATGATGAGGACTTTTTCAGGTGCCTTTCAGCCATTTGTAGTTCCACTGCTGAGAATTCCCTTTTTAGATCTGAACCACATTTTTTGATTGGATTATTCAGGGTTTTGGGCTCTAGATTTTTGAGCTCTTTATATATCTTAGAGATCAGTCCTCTATCACTTGTAGGGTTGGTGAAAATCTTTTCCCATTCTGTAGGCTTTCGTTTTGTCCTATTGACAGTGTCCTTGTCTTTACAGAAGCTTCTTAGCTTCAGAAGATCCCACTTATTGATTGTTGGTCTTAGTGTCTGTGCCACTGGTGTTCTATTTAGGAAGTGGTCGCCTGTGCCAATTCATAGAAATGTATTTCCCACTTTCTTTTCTATCAAGTTTAAAGTGGCTGGGTTTATGTTGAGGTCTTTGATCCACTTGGAATTGAGTTTTGTGCTGGGTGACAGGCTCAGATCTATTTGCATTTTTCTACACACTTCCATCCAGCTATGCCAACACCATTTGTTAAATATACTATCTTTTTTCCATTGAATATTTTGGGCCTATTTGTCAAAGGTCAGGTGTTCATAGGTTTTGGGGTTAATGTCTGGATCCTCAATTCTATTCCATTGATCCACAAGTCTGTTTTTATGTAAGTACCAGGCTCTTTTTATTACTGTAGCTCTATATTATAACTTGAAGTCAGGGAGGGTGATACCTCCTGAGGTTCTTTTGTTGAGTAAAATTGTTTTGGCAATCCTGGCTTTCCTATTATTCCAAATGAAACTGAGTATTGTTCTTTCAAGTTGCAAAAAATATTGTGTTGGGATTTTGATGGGCAGTGCATTGAATCTGTAGATTGCCTTTGGTAGAATTGCCATTTTTACTATGTTGATCCTACCTATCCAGGAACATGGGAGAGCTTTCCATTTTCTGATATCCTCTTCAAATTCTTTCTTTAGTGATTTAAAATCTTTGTCAAATTGGTCTGTTACTTCTTTGGTTATAGTTACTGCAAGGTATTTAATACTATTTGCAGCTATTATGAAGGGTGATGTTTCCCTTATTTCTTTTTCAGCTCTTCTATCTTTAGTGTACAGAAGGGCGACTGATTTCTTTGAATTAATGTATCCTGCTACATTGCTGAAGGTGTTTATCAGCTGTAGAAGTTCCTTGGAAGAATTTTGTGGGTCACTTATGTATACAATCATATCGTCTGCAAATAGAGATAGCTTCACTTCTTCTTTTCCAATTTGTATCCCCCTAATCTCCCTTCGTTATCTTATTGCTATAGCTAAAACTTCGAGAACTATATTGAATAGATAAGGGGTGAGAGGACATCCTTGTCTAGTTCCTGACTTTAGTGGGATTGCTTTGAGTTTTTCTCCATTAAGTTTGATACTGGCTGTTGGCTTCTTGTAAATCGCCTTTATTATATTTAGGTATTCTCCCTATATTCCTGCTCTCTCCAGGGCTTTAATCATAAAGGAGTGTTGGATTTTGTCAAAGGCTTTTTCAGCATCTAAGGATATGATCATGTGGTTTTGTTCCTTTAGTTTGTTTATATGGTTAATCACGTTTACAGTTTTTCATATGTTAAACCAGCCCTGCATTTCTGGGATGAAGCCTACTTGGTCATGGTGGATGATATTTTTTATTCATTGTTGTATATGGTTTGCTAAAATTTTGTTGAGAATTTTACCATCAATATTCATGAGGGAAATTGGTCTGTAATTCTCCTTCTTTGTTGTGTCTTTGAGTGGCTTTGGTATTAGGGTAATTGTGACTCATAAAAGGAATTTGGCAATATTCCTTCAGTTTTTACTGTGTGAAATAGTTTGAGGAGTAATGGTAGTAAATCTTCTTTGAATGTCTGGGAGAATTCTGCACTGAGAACATCTGGACCAGGGCTTTTATTTTGGGAGAGGTTTTTAATCAGAGCTTTAATTTCCTTAAGGGTTATAAGCCTGTTTAGGTAATTGATCTGATCTTCATTTAATTTTGGTAGATGGTACCTGTCCAGAAAGCTAATCATTTCTTCTAGGTTTTCCATTTTTGTGGAATACAGATTTTCAAAGTATGATCTGATAATTCTCTGGATTTCCTGGGGGTTTGTTGTTATGTCCCCCTTTTCATTTCTGATTTTGTTGATTTGAACACTCTCTCTGTTTTTTGATTAGTTTGACTAAGGGCTTATCTATCTTGTTGACTTTCTCAAAGAACCAACTCTTAGATTCATTGATTCTTTATATTTTTCTTTTTGTTTCAATTATATTGATTTTAGCTCCAAGTTTGATTATTTCCTGCCATCTACTCCTTCTAGGTGAGTTTGCTTCTCAGGCTTGTTCTAAGGATTTCAGCTGAGCTGTTAGGTCTCTAGTTTGAAATTTCTCTAGGTTTTTAATGTAGGCATCTAGGGCTATGAATTTTCCTCTCAAGACTGATTTCATTGTGTCCCACAAGTTTGAATATGTTGTGGGTTCATTTTCATTAAGTTCTAGAAAGACTTTGATTTCTTTCTTAATTTCTTTCTTGGCCCAGAGATGGTTCAGCTGAGTGATGTTTAGTTTCCATGAGTTGGTAGGCTTTCTTTAATTTTTGATGTTGTTGAACACTAACTTTAGGCCCTGGTGGTCTGTTACATTACAACAGATTATTTTCATTTTTTTGTATCTGTTGATATTTGCTTTATGACCAATTATGTGGTCAGTTTTGGACAAATTTCCATGAGGAGCTGATAAATATGTATATTTCTTTGCGTTTGGGTGGAAGGTTCTGTAGATATCTATTAAATCTATTTGCATCATAACCTCTTTTAGACTCCTTATTTCTCTGCTGAGTCTCTGTCTGGTTGACCTATCCCGGGTTGAAAGTAGGGTATTGAAATCTCCCACTATTAGGGTATAAGAATTGATGTGGGATTCGAGCTTTAGCAGTGTTTCTTTTACATAAGTAGGTGCCCTTATATTAGGGGCATAAATATTCAGGATTGAAATCTCCTCTTGACCAATTTTTCCTGTGATGAATAAGTAATGACCACCTTGGTCCCTTTTATTTGCTTTTAGCTTAAAGTCTACTTTGTTAGATATTAGGATGGCAGCCCCTGCTTGTTTCTTAGGACCATTTGACTGGAAAATCTTTTCCCAACCATTTACTCTAAGCCTGTGTCTGTCTTTGCGGTTGAGGTGTGTTTCTTGTAGGCAACAGAAGGATGGCTTCTGTTGTTGTATCCATCTTGTTAGTGTGTGACGTTTTATAGGAGAGTTGAGTCCATTGATATTAAGTGATATTAGTGACCACTGATTGATATTTCCTGCCATTTTTGTTGGTAACTTGTTTGTATTTCCTTTCTCTGGAGTATTCTTCTGTGGAATTATTGATTGTTTGTGGTTTCATGGGTGTGTCTGGGGTCCTTAGGTTGGAGTTTTTCCTTTAATACTCTCTGTAGTGCTGGATTGGTAGATAGATATTGTTTCAGTCTGACTTTGTCATGAAAAATCTTGTTTACTCCATCTATGGTGATTAATAATTTTGCAGGGTATAGTATTCTAGTTTGGCAGCCATGCTCTTTTAGTGTCTGTATAACTTCTGACCAAGCCCTTCTAGCTTTCATCGTTTCCATTGAATAGTCAGGCGTTATTCTGATGGGTCTGCCTTTATATGTAAGTTGGCCCTTTTCTTTTACAGCTGTTAAAAGTTTTTCTTTGTTCTGTATGTTTTGTTGCATGATTATTATGTGGCATGCTGACTTTTTTGGGGGGTCATATCTATTTGGTGTTCTATAAGCTTCTTGTATCTTTATAGGTATTTCCTTCTTCAGGTTAGGGAAGTTTTCTTCTCTGATTTTATTGAAAACATTATCTGTGCCTTTGAACTGGTATTCTTCTCCTTCTTTTATTCCTATTATTCTCAAGTTAGATCTTTTTATGGTGTCCCAGATTTCCTGAACATTTTGACTTATGGCTTTTTTGGTTTTAGTATTTTCTTTGACTGATATATATATTTGAGCTAATGAGTCTTCCACTTCAGAGAGTCCATCTTCCATCTCTTGATCTCTGTTTGTTATTCTTGTATCTGTGGTTCCAGCTTTTCTCTTCAGGTTTTCTATTTCCATCTTTGCCTCGTTTTGTGCCTTTTTTATTGCTTCTATTTCAGTTTTTAGTTCCTGGCATGTTTCTTTCATTTTTTGGTTTACTTTTTCTTGGTTTTTCTTTCATAGATTTGCTCATCTCTTCCAATTTTTTGTTTGTATTTTCTTCCATTTCTTTTTTTTTCTTCTTTATTTATTTTGTATTTATCAAAAAAACAGTAAAATGAATTTAAAATGCTGAAAAGTTAACAATAACTATAAAGAAGATGAAAATCATAAGCATGACTTATCAAGGGTGATAATGCAAATAAGATTGCTTTTTTCATATCTCCTTTGAGAACTTCAATGATCATCATAAAGGAATTTTTGCTGTTTGTTCCTTCTGTTTCCTCTTCATTGCTCATTTCAGGTCTTGTAGTTGTAGGACCGCCACTTTCTTCTGGAGTTACCTTGTTGTTCTTTATATTATTATATATATTTTTGCACTGGTGTCTGCCCAAGGCTTCAGTGTTTCATGATTAGGTGACTCCTGGTCAGTTGTGGCACGAGGCCTTGTGTGTCTCTTTTCACCTCTGAACAAAAGGTCTGCTAAAACTCTACCTCTGCTCTGGGCAGGGAACTGAATTTCAAGTCTTCAATAATACTCTATTTGAACAGTTATAGGCAGTGTGGCTGTGCGAGTTCCCTTAGCAGAAGCTGGGGGGACCCTGACAGTCAAAGTTCATCTCTGTCTGCTACAGAATGTATGGGGACAAGCTCCTCAGACAGCACCTGGTCCCCGAACCGGAACCCTACCGAAACAGAATTTTCCCTGGCAGTGATTCAGGCGCTGGGGCCTGCTGAACTCACCTCATCTTTGAGCAGAGTCTGAGCCTGTCTTTCAGAGTCCTCAGTCCTTCTCTGATCAGTTGGAGGCAGGTGGCCGTGCAAATTCCCTCAGCAGTAGCTGGGGGGACCTTAATAGTCGAAATTTATCTCTGTCTGCTATAGAGTGTGAAACTTAAGTCTTACAACATTTCTCGGGAGTAAGTGACTATGGCTAGGTTTGTGGAGACTTGACAGGGGCAGGTTTTATTCTGGAGAATATATTTCACTTCCCTTTTGGTCAGAATAAGGCAGTCTTCAGCCACCATAATACAGTGTCAGCAAACACCAGAAGATATTTGCGTCCTTGACAGAGTAGCATCTAAGTAAAATCTAATTCCACTCTCGGGATAAGTGTCTCTTTGTACTGGGTTAAGTAAGGCTATGCCTTGGTTCAATTTCTGGGACTATTATGAGACAGAAATAGCAGGCCCTGACAACATCTTGGATTGTAGACTTTAGTCATGTCTCCTAAAGGCACAAGTGACTAGGGGAGTTAATACCTTTCTTTCTAGGTGCTCAGAGTAATGGCGTCTTTTAATAATTTTCTATTGTTCTGCTTGGAGCAAAATAAACTCCTGCTTTCCTAAGTCAATGTGTTTGCAGTCTGCCTACCCTCTGATTGACCAGCTTCTTCTCTGTTTCACCACAGATAAGCTAATGTTTAATTCTGGGAAAGCATTGTTTCAATTGCTAAAGTTTGTATATATCCTGGCTGTCATCCATGAACTATATATAGTTAAGCTGGAGAAGTAAGATACAGGTCTGAATATGCCCCCTAATTTGTGGGTGAGTACTTTCAACAGCATGCCTTACCATTATGCCACATGCAGAGCAAAGGCGTTTGCTAAATCAGAACTTGCCAAGGCTGGAATGCTGACAACCCTTGTAGCTCTGGAAAAATGCTAGAGGTTCAGTGTATATGTGGGGCTGAAGAGATGGGTTAGCAATCAAGAACATTTGTCTCTCTTTCAGAGCACCAAGATTCAATCCCCAACACCTGTCTGATGACTGAGAACATTGTCATTTCAGTTCCAGGGTATCACTGGACTCCTGGCCTCTGGAGCATCAAACATACATGCAGTATACATGCACATACATAAGGCAAAAACACTTATACAAAAAAAATAAATCTTTACAAAAAAAAGTTCAGTGTCTATTAGATTGGAAGTTTCCTATCAGCTCAAGTTATGATACAAATTCACCTCAAAGGGAATTCTGTGTGATTAATTAAAGCAGAAAACCAGCTCTTATAGAAAGTCAACATTTTGACATTTCACCAGTTGTTGTCCAAAGAACTGCCTTGGTGGGCTGCAAGGGATCTTTCCGGGAAAGTCCACAGCTCCTGCCTCTGCAGCCATTCCTGGCTGATGGCCAGTCTTAAGGCAGTGGCCCTTCAGAGGTGATCTCTTCTGAGGTGATCCTCTGCCTGTAGAGGAAGCAAAGCTCTGCTTTCTTAAAGTCCTGTGGGGTAGTCGATCCCCTGCTCCTTATTTACCCCTTGCTGTGGCAATCATGGACTGATTTAAAATTGTCCATCAGCTTGGGCTTGCTCTGAAGACAGAAGTATGATTTCTCCAATAAAACATATTACATTCCCAGGGCCTGAGACTATTGTTGGGACTTTTTTTTCCTGCAGTCACTCCCCAGAGGCTTTTGTACTATCTTTTTTTCTCTTTGTTGTTGTTTGTTACTTGGTATTGTTTGTTGTTGTTTTTAAAGCCAAATTTAGAAATTTTTAAGGCCCTTGAGAAGGTTGGTCATAGTGCTGTCTGCTTTTCCAATTTCTCCTAATGGCTGGAAAAACTGACAGAGACCAACTGATTAAAACAGATCAATGGAAAAAAATTGCAAATAAAAAAAATGATCATAATAGTTAAAATAAATGTCTTTTACTTAAATGGAGACTAATAATATCCATACCTTTCAAATATATATATATATATATATAGTTTCATCTTCTACCAGGCTTTGTAGCCTTATACTTTTATTCTTAGCTGTTAGTTTCCATCTTGGAACAAATCACTATTTTAGAACAAAACTAACCTACCATATAAAATTCTTTCTCACCTAAAAATATCTTCTTTCCCTGTCAGCTTTTCACTGAAAACATGTGTTTTCCATACCTACAGTGTTTTATATCTCAATTTCCTACTTTCTGACTAATGTTTTTCTATAAAGAAAAGCTCAAAAGTAGGAAAGAATAACTTTTTCTTATGAAAATAAACTAAGTTCTGCCAGGTTGTGATACTACAACCCTATGAACCCCAGCACAGGGAGGCAAAAGCAAGAGGGTCAGGGGCTCAAGGCGATCCTCAGCTACATAGTAATGAGCTCAGGCTAGACTGTCTTAAATAGGATCCTGCCTCTGAAAAACTAAGTAATAATAGTGAAAATAATAATATTGAATTTTAATGGAAAACTAAGAAGCTGTTTTTGAAACAGAAAAATATGGGCATTTTAGCTTTTACTTCTAACAGTTCTAAGTGAAACCCTACTGTAGGGATTTGAAAACTGTAGAAGATATTTCCCATATTTAGGCTAGATGGCCTCCTTAAATCCTATGCAGTCTCTAGTCATAAAGTACAATTGAAGGAGTAAAAGCAGCATGTATACCTAAATACAGAATTACATCAGAAGCCCTGTGTCACAGATCAGGCCACATGCTACTGACTGTGGTCCTGGAGACACAAAAGAGCTGATCATTGCTTCCCCTGTTGTCTAGGAATTTGAAGAAAGTCCACAGCAAACACTAACCATTGAGCACTGATTAAGCCCCCCAGGAGTGGAAACTTCTGTGTATCAGGGTCTAAACTGTCTTGAGACCTGCTGTCTTTCATATTAATAAATTTGCTGCCAGCGTCCCTCTTGAAGTAGGCCTTTCAAAGAGCTAAAAAGATATGCAGAAATTCAGGACACTCTCACACACAATCCCCATGCAGGCCACCAAGGAAAACATGGCAGCTGGAAGAGATGTCTGTCACCAGAGCTACTCACTGAGACAGCCTGGAAAGAATGCTTTTCAGTAATCTTTACTCAAGTGAACCCAGGATTCTTTTGTTCTATCTTCTTTTTCAAAACAGGGTTTCTCTGTGTAAGACTAGCTGTCATCCCTTAGTAGACCAGGATGGCCTTGAACTCACTGAGATCCACCTGCCTCTGCCCGCTGAGATTAAAGGTGTGTGCCACTATGCTTGGCTGAAGCCAGGATTATGACTTGGGCTACAGAAGAGAATTTCAGAGGGCATCAGTATGAATCAAAGTTGGAACCTTCAAAAAGGTTTTAAAACATGGGCACCAAGAGGAGAGAGAGACAGAGAACATTATTGTATATCCCAGGATAGACATGGCTCCTCTTCTAGAGGAAGTCTCTTCTGTTAGTTTTACTATAAATTGTTGTCTTAAAATTCACTAAACTAATATTCCCCTTTTATAAATCTACTACCATGTTTCAATTCAGTCCAAAACCTCCTGATTGTTGCCTACATTCAGCAGTGCAGATGTGAGAAGTGACCAACTTGTAACAGTAACAGTGCATATTAAAAGTGATAGTGCTCCTTAAAGAAAACTAGCACTCCTCTGGTTTCCCAGACTTTAGTAATAATCTCATGCTTCGATGCTGCTCACAAGAGTTAAACTAAAAAATAAAGTAGTGCAGGCAATGTGCACAACTTAAAATTCAATTTGACTTACTGTCTTCAGAAGCTTGGGTCTGGTCTAGCTTTGTCAAGTCCTCAGCTTTCACTGTATCATTAAAAACACAAATGGGAGAAGAAAAGCAGCTATGCATGTCAGGCATGACTTTGTCAAAATTAAGTTGAAAGCCCATCTGGCTCCACTGTCTTACTGAATTTGTCACATTTTATAGGTAGTTGAGTTTCTTTCCTAATAATCAATCTCTCCAAAGGATGACAGGAATTACTTCATCACATAAGCAAACTACTTGTGTTAGTATTTTTTATCTATGTCATTCTCTCTCCCTAAACTTTAATGCTTATACAGAGTTCTTAATTTTTATTTCAACTATTCAGTGTATAGGTCCCTAGAGGTGCTCAAACAGTCCATTGCAATATTATCTTGGCGCTCTGTGTGTGTGTGTGTTTGTTTGTGTGTGTGTGTGTGTGTGTGTGTGTGTGTGTGTGTGGTGTATAGCGTACATTCATTTATGTTTGCATGTGGGTGAGTATACTTGTGTATATGGAGGTCCAAAATTGAAGTCAGACTTCTCTCTTGATCATACTGCATGTTATGTACTAAGGCAGGGTCTGGCATTGAAGCCTCATCTTAACAGTCCTCATTACTCTATCTGGTCATCTTGTCTAAGGGATCCCCTGGATTCTGAGTACTGGGATTAAAAGTGACCACCATCCTGCCCAGGGTTTATGTGACTTTTGAGGTTCCAAACTCCTGTCCTAAGCATTGTACAGTGCCTTAATCAGTTTTCTATTTCTGTGATAAAGCACCACAACCAAAACAACTTATAAAAAAAAGAATTTAATTTGAGCTTATGGTTTTAGAGAGCCAGAGTCCATTATAGTGGAGCAAAAGCATGACATGAGGAACAGCTCTGAGCTCACAACTTGATCCTCCAGCAGGAGACAGAAAGAGAGAACAGACTCTGGGAATGGCCTAAGTCTCAAAGGCCACTCCCAGGGGCATACCTCTTCTAACAAGAATACAACTCCTAATCATTCCAAAACAGTTCATCAAACTTTGGATCAAATATTCCAGCATGAACCTATGGGGGCTGTTCTCATTGAAAGTACTACATATAACAAGGAAGACTTCAAATTTAAAAAGAGTTTATTTGACATCTCTACAACCCAATCTAGTTCCATCACATCTCTTACTGACTCTAAAGTGAACTTTAATTCTATCACCCACACAGATCATTGCCCATTTCATTCTTCTGTGAGAACCAGAGAATATTTTCTAAGCACAACTGCTAACGCTATCCTCTCTGTTCACCCCTTACTTTATAGACAACCCATCTCTTACCCAATCTCTTTCACCTTTTTACAGCTTCTTCTCCCACTCATCTGCCTTGTTTTTGGTACTCTGTGTACTGTCAGGACTTTACTACAGTGTGTGGTAGTCCCAGGTCTGATTCCTCTGCCAGCATCACAGTTGCTCCTGTCATCCAGAGTCCAATTTCTTCTGCTGCTTCTCACCACATTATTCACTCACCCTTGGAGGCCGCTCTGCATCCCCAAAACATATCAGACTCATCATTGTGCATATCTCTCTTTGCATTTATCACTAGTTTATAGTTGTGTAATTATCTGATTAGTATTCCAGTAGTCTCTGGTCTGCCTCAAAGCCAAGCTACATTGTACTTTCTCATTGCCATATGCTCGGCACTATGTAGCATTCCACTGATGGAGTAAGCTCTCAGGAAATGAATGACTGAGTGAACAAGTAAATACTTTAGAAAGAATTTCTTTTTTCTTGCTCCTTTACTTTTTGCTTAAAAGTAATAATGATAATCTTGTCATTTGCCTAACCTTAATTTTAAATATCACATTGGTCATACTCAAAAGAGTAACTATTGACACTGTTTGATGACTGTGATATTACACTTGATACATGCTAGTAATAAAGATATAAAAGAAAACTTTTGTAATAGAAATATTTTTTTCTTTGGTTTCCATATCTCACTTATATGGGGGAAGACGGCATGTAGAAGATCAAGAATAGCCATTCTATATCTTAGGTTCTAAGCATTCTTTGGAGCTTTGTTTGTTCCAGATAGCATGGTCAGGCCCAGGACAAGATAAACATAGTCCCTTCTCTCTAGGAGTTCCCTTTATACACAAATTCACTCCAAACCCATGGCACTGACAACTTCCTCCTGCCTGTGCTGTTTTACACGTCAGACACAAAGTTCTTTTTCTTCAGATACATTCTATCATGTGCATATTCACATTTTGCAAAAAGCCCAATAACATTTGTTTTTTAATGCGAAGATTTTTTTCAAAGTAACTACTATAAGTATTGATTATGTGTACCTTAAATAAACAGGGATATCTGGGTTAATGTTGTTTGTTTGTGACTGTAAGATGGAATTTCAGTATTACTTTCTTCTATCTCAAGAGGTAGCATACAATGTGGTCAAAGAGCAATGGCTACTTCTCAGCTGTGTTGGGTTCCATTCATGATTACAAGGAAAATATGGCACACATACTTTAGTTCAGATCCTTACTCCATAACCACACAAGTCCAGGAGATCTTGAAAGAGTAGGAAATGAGCAACTCCAATTTAAAAAAAGATAGTGACAAAAATCTCAGTCAGTGATGCAGGTATGAAATAGATGAGAAATTTTGGAAATCTAAAAATGAAAAACCCTACTGAAAGAATTATTTCCAGCTTTAAAATGGGGAAATAGTTCACACTTTATTCAAAGGTTTTCACTAGTATTAGAGAAGTAGTGATATTTCAAAGATGTTTTAAAAGAAAAAGGTGTGATGTAGTATGAGGGTGGGTAGCTTGTTTTCTGTAAGTATTCACTCAGCTTTTCAGGAAAGTGGCAATTTAGAGGGATTTTATTTTCAAAGCATATGAATAAAGTGAGAAAAGGCTTACATGATTATGTTTTCTTTTTTAATAAGACATTTCTTGAGCTATTTATCAAGTCACAGAATTAAGGAACCATGATAACAGCTGGTGGTGAGCAGAATTAGTGTACTCAATTAAAAATGAGATGTAGAGACTGGCAGCTTTGTTCTCACAATATACCCATTCTTCCCACTGAGGGTGGCTGTGCTTCTGAGTCCAGTCAGCACATTAGAACACAGAAGACTGCCATAAGTAGGTCCTCTGCAGGGGTTGACAGCATCTACAGGTATCCTGGAAATTGAACAAAGAACTAATTATTTGTGTGAAAATTATTTTTTAATTATTTAAGTTGTGTTAATTTAAAAATTAAATATTTTTTTTAGTTAGAACATTAAAGAAAGCAGAGAAAATACATAACTTTTACCCATCAAGCTAAAACAATATAGCACATCAATGTTACAAGCCATTGCAGGGGCTTAGGTGTAGCCTCAGATAGTAAACTGCCGTTCATTCATGAGAAACTAAGTTTGGATCCTTTGCATGATTTTATATATATTATATATATATAAAATCAGGCATAATGGCATAATAGGGTATGTCTGCACCCCTAGAGTTTGGAAGAAAGAAACAGGAGGCTGTGGGCTAGCTGCACTTACCAACTCAGTGAGCTCTATATTCAGTAACAAACCTTGTTTTCAAGATAAGTTGGAGAGTGATGGAGACAGACACCCAACTTTGACCTCTGGTTTCCATGTTCAGTGTGCCCATGCAAACTTGCATACTTGTGCACACATATACAGTACACATATGGGAACATAGAAATGTGTATATATATACACATACTCATAAAATTTTCTTTTTCATTGTGTATACACATATGTAGACATAGATTAATTTCTTTTGAAAAAGTATAATTATGTTATATACTGAATTTTAGGAGTAATAAGTAGATTTAGAGCTGAATCTACAGTTAAAGCTATATCTAAAAACAATGTCATTAAATATTATTATCTAACATGTTTCAAAAAGCTATGTATAATGTTTAAGTATATATCTATGATATTTTCAACTATTCACTCTGTAAAGATATTTTTTAATTGAGGTTTTTCAATTTGATTTATATATGTATCTATTTGTTTTATGCATATGAGTTTTTAGCTATGTGTATGTCTGTGCACATGTACATGCCTGGTAACCTCGGAGACCAGAAAAGAATGTCAGATCTCCTGGGACAGGTGTTTGTGAGCTGACATGTGGGTACTGGTACAAAATTTGGGTCCTCTTTACAGTCATTCAGTGCTCTTAGTTACTGAACTATCTCTCTAGTCCTAGGTTGGAGGTTTTATTCTCTTCTATGTTGCTGGCACTCTCTAATCATTAAATCTCTAAAAGTAGCCTTTTGATCAAAGTGCTTGAGTAGCATATGGCTTTTTGATTTGGGTCACAATTTTTTCTAAAACATCAATAGTGTGTTGAAGAGTCTACTTAATCATTGATAATACACCAAAATAATAGAAAGTTTTCTCTAATCTCAAAAAATTATAAAATCTTATCATTTGTATGTTCTCCTTATTTTGTTAATCTTTACACATATAATACAATGTTCAATCAAGATGCAAATAATTTTATTAATCTCTATACTCAATACTAAATATAAAATAACTTAAAATACTTTATATTTTTTATTTTTATTTTGCTTTTCTCCAGACTTCTTTCTGACATTCATTCATAAAATGGTTACTGATGAGTTACTGTGAGCTCCACACTATTATAAGCCCCAGAAGTATAGAAACAAATGTAAGTACATGGTCATGAAAAGAGACACTCTACAGAGGCATCTGCCTCCCCTCCTTCAGCTATGCCACTATTGATAATGATAAATGAACAGAAAAGAACATGTCAAGTGGCCAGAATTCAGAGAACTGACAAAGTCTGGATCATGAAAGGCCTTGTGCATCATTGTCAGACTGGTATTCACATTGAGAAAGAGATGGCACCCTTGACATTTTTGCATAGGTAAATTCTATGAGTTGATTTAAAGTTTCATTCTGGGTGCCTCACTGTGAATGGAACAGTAGCTATCATAGTCATTCAGGTAAAATATAAAGCAGGATTACAGTAGTAGAGAATGATTAGACACTCTGTCTACATTAACAAAGAACTGAAAAGATCTACTTAACACTAAATTTGGAAGATAAAATAGAGTTAATGATGACACATTCCTAACCTGAAACAGAAGGATAAAATTGTCATTATTTTAATGGAAATGAGTTTAGATAGGAACTAGCTTATGGTGCCCATACTTTATGTATGTGGACTTCCTGTTCTGTTAGACCGCAAAGAGTAGCAGTAGTCATTTGTGGAAAATGACTTTAAGAGAGAAGTCCCAGCTAGAGACAATCAGATGAGACTATTTAAATAGTGAGCTGACCAACATGCAAACAAAAGAGCAAAGTCTGAGCTCTCAGCCACTCCAACCAGCAGCAGAGTTGGGAGAAGCACTATACAGGAGATAGAAGGAGAGGAAATAAGTGAAACCCAAACATGGGAATAATAGATATGGTCACAGAATGGAAAAGAGGAAAGCTGAAGTGTAGACAGGTACTGTGAATATAACAATACGGAGACCTCAGAAACCCAGACAAGAAATAATACAGTTTTTCCAAAATTTAGCATCCCAAGACTACATAAAGCTATGTCTTTTGCATGATAAAGTAATTGCCTGTGGGTTTCTAGGTAGCCTGTGGGTGGGGAATGGTAGCCAGGAAAACTCACTGACTCTGGAAATGGAAAGGGCCTGACATGTGATTTTTGAGACCTTCATTGTTATCCTAATTCCCTCTAAAATCTAAGAGGTCTTGTAATGTGGGATGTCTTTCGGTATGCTGTTAATAAAGGAACTTTCTTGGTCTATGGCAGGCTTAGAAATAGGCAGGGAAATCAGAGCATCCACAGGGGAAGGAGGATGTAGTCAAAAAGACACCATCTAGCTGTGCAAGAATCAACATGTAAAAGTAACTTAGGTAAGCCATGGGCCATGTGGCAAGACAGACTAATGGAAATGGGTTGAATTAAGATGTAGGAGCTAGCCAACGTGTCTGAGACATAGAACAAGCAGAATGTAATTAATACAGGTGTCTGAGTTATTTTTTTTGGGGGGGTAGCTAGTGGGGGGAGGGAGCAGCTGTAGGCAAAGTGGACTGCAGGGCTGGTCTGGACCAGAAACTCATTCTACAGCCTTGGTTAGGAAAACTCAAAAATTCTGAGCAACATTGGGTGCCTAGAAGGCTGCATCCTATTGTTCTTTGTTCCTCACCCTAGTCAGCTGTTACTCTGTATCCATTGTAACATCACTTCTAATAAAGGGATAAACATGGGGATAGTGTTTGGGAAATTAACAGAACTTGATTTGCTGGTTGTGAGGAGCCACGTGTATATACGGGTAGTTGCGAAAGTGACGACCTCATACTCACAGGAGGCATTTGAGGATGAGGAAAGTGTTGAGAGTCTGAACCTTCAATCCTGTAGGATTTGAAATTTCTTCAAGTAGATAATGTCACTTCAGTTAACCTAGAAGACATCCAACTACTGTCTTTGGAAGATTCATCTGCAGTTCATACCAGGATGGAAGTTCTCTGTCTTGTGAAAAGATGAAAACAGACAAGTCATTTTTTTTTTAATCTTTGCAAAGCTTTTTAGAACAAGTTTGATAGAAAATAGGAGGAAAACTTTGGAAAGAGTAAGCAAGATGAAGCACAGAAAATTTTTATTGCAGAGAAGTAGTGGTGTCTGGAGAATAAACCAGGTAGAACAGAGATCAATTTAAGATAGGGATGATACAACACATTTCAACACTGGTAAGAAAAATTCTAAATAATAGAATAGAAAGCATTGAGTTGGAAAGACTCCTTGGGATCTACTCTGTGAAAGTGGGTTGATTTTGGATAACATGGATATTTCATGCATGTCTGATTGTGTGTGTGTTGTGAAAACTTTAAAACATTCCTTCTTATCACTCCTATTTTCTTAATGAAATAAAAGGGTATCATCAGCTGAGAATAATACTTTTGTTAGTTTTCAACAAGGTGAATCTATTGAGCTTGTTGTGCCCTGGCTTTGAGGGATTCCCCCCAAGAGAACACCAGAGGCTCAAACTCTCTAAAATGCAAAAGCAAGGTTTATTGAAAAGTACAAGCCACAGCAGGGACCCCATCAAACACTCTGTGGCAGGGGAGGCTGGAGGAGGTACCCTCCCCTCTACAAGCTCAATTTTTAAAGGAAAAAAAACCACAAAGTTAGACATCAATTAGGGGTCTCAGTATGGATACTCATTAGCTTGTTTTTAGGGACTTTCTAGAATTCTTCTGTTATCCTAGCCAGCTGTTTGTCAAACTTTTTTTTTTTTTTTTTTGTAGACTGTCTCCTGTGCTGGGACATTCTGTGGTTAATCAATTGCTATCAGATGGCCCTAGGCTATCTTCTGTGCTGGAACATTCTGACTTTGTACTTTTGAGTCCCTGGAACTCATGTCAGGGAAATTCAGACCAGTTTCAAGCTGGGGTTAGGGACTTCCTCAAAATGAAGGTGCTTTTTTTTTTTCAGTTGTTTTATAATTTCCTCCATTACTTTTCATCTTCAGAATAATCTTTCATATTGAAGACAGCCCACAACTATCATGTATAACTTTCATGTTGTAATTAGGTAAGTTCTAAATAAATAAATAAATATCAAAAGTTTAAGTAAATAGCCAACTCAGAATCTATAAATCAACAGTCAGCCAAGACCAACTTCACTGTTTAAAAATGTATACATGGCAAAGATTTTTGTAAGTGATATTAAAAGACCAACTCAAACCAAAACTGGTTCAGCTTGACTTCATGTTTATCTTTGTTTAGATGATACAATGAGGCAACAGACAGGTACTTATCCTAGTTCTCTAGTCCTTGTGTTCATGTATGCTGCTTCCGAAAACCTCCTATTCATGATGTGAATCAAACCAAGGTAGATAGACCCTAGGGAAAGAGGAACTACGTAGAGCAGAGGAGCCATAACGGGCTCTAGATACACAGGGAATTCCATCTTACAGCACAGTCACACTGGACCATAGCCTGGGGATCTACATACACAGAGGATCCCATCTTACAGCACAGTCACACTGGACCATAGCCTAGGGATCTACATACACAGAGAATCCCATCTTACAACACAGTCACAATGGACCATGGCCTGGGGATCTAGATACACAGGGAGTCCCATCTTACAACACAGTCACAATGGACCATGGCCTGGGGATCTAGATACACAGGGAGTCCCATCTTACAGCACAGTCACAATGGACCATGGCCTTGAAAGTTATCCAAGCAGTGATCTGAAAACCTACCCAGCTCAGCACATTCCAATTGAACACCCTGTTCATCAAAAGAAAAAAAAATATTGTGGCTTTTTAATACAGGCAGTTTCATGAGTTTTGTATATCAACATAGCTAAATTTTTTTAAAGTTTTTATAATTTATTTAAATTTATTTTATGTGCATTGGTGTGAAGGTGTCAGATTCAAACAGTTGTGAGCTGCCATGTGGGTGCTGGGAATTGAACCACAGTTCTTTTGAAGAGCAGCCAGTGCTCTTAAACTCTGAGCCATCTCTCCAGCCCCCAACATAGCTAATTTAAACACATGTTCTGAATATTTCTACATGTGAAAAAGAAAGGATTAATATAAATCCTTGTTTGTTCCTAGAAAGAACTAGCTCCATGGTACAAGCATCCTTTCTTTTTCACATGTAGAAATATTCAGAACATGTAGGCTAGGCTTCTTAGACAGAGACACAGGGATACTCCTGTCTTCACCTCCGCAGTGTGGCATTACATCCAATCTTTCTCACATGAATTCTGAGTTGGAATCAGGTCCTCATGCTGCATGGCAAGCATTGTACTGCCCCAAATTGTCTCCCAAGCCCTAGAAAGCTTCAAATTTTGAATTTGCTATTTATTTATTGTACAGGAACAAATAACAAGACTGATTATTATTATGATGATAATAAGTCACTATTTGTTGAGCATTCATTAAGTTTCAGACCATTTACTAAAAGTTTTGCAGGGGCTCTATGTGCAGGGTAATGTTTCAATAGTAGAATGAACTATGTATGCTTTCTTTAAATTATTTCACTGTGGAGACCATTATTTTTATGGGCATCTTGTAGTAATAGGGTTCAGGACAGAAAAAAAGTTGCAAAATTGTGTTTGAAGCTTCAATTTTCCTCTTATGGTTAACATCACTTTCAAATTTACTGATAGCATTACCTGGCAGCTTACAACCATCCAGTTGCACTCCAGTTCCAGGGGATCCAATGACCTATTTTGGCCTCCATGAGTAACCAGCATACACATGGTATACTTGCAAGGAGAGCATTCTTACACAAGTAAATATATAAATCTTTAAACAAACAAACAAAAATATGTATTAGTTTGGAATGAGTTTGTAGTTCTTCAACACAAAATTATCAAAAATCACTGGAGAATACAAAGTTGCATGAGTATGTAGCTGTATTCTCCACAGATAGCATGCAGAACTGGTATTTTGTGCCATATTATGGGATTCACTACTTGAGGTGATGGTGGCTAAATAGAAAATGTCACAGGTGAAACACTCTCTGATCTTCTAAAGACTGAACTAGTAAAAGGCAGGGAAAAGTTAATTATCTCTTCACCAAAGAAATAGAGCCAAGTTTTAAGTCTCTGGAAAGTCTCCTTGAAAATCAGATTGTGATGGATGCTAGGCGCCTTTTACTAAAATAATGAACCCTCACTGGGCTAAGAAAGGGTAGAGGACATTCTCAGAGTTCAATTGAATCTATAATAAACAGTGCTGATCTTTCTTGAGAGAAATCACAGAACCAGCTTTCATCTTCTGTCTTCTCATTAAACATTCCTCATTCATTAAATTCTTCCTTTTTAGCAGTTTATGCTCATTGATTGTTCTCCCTTCATGTTTTATTTTCTATGTATTTTTACCTGCTAATCAATTGCTACAAATCCATTAGTTTTGACCTTGTTGTCATTTTCTTATTTGATCTATACTCTAAAGCACACAGTAGTTGTTACAGTTTAATAGTAAACAGAAGTGCCCTAGATTTTTGCTGTTTATATTTCTTTCTTCCTAAAGTCATAACAACTAGGAAAACAAAAGTTTTAAAATACTTAGATAATGATATTTCAGCCTGTTTAGACTCAGTCTTCTATTGACATCAGTCACAAAGATAATAGAATAAAAGTCCATGGTTTTTCTGTCTTATATAGTAAAACAATTCCTACAAGTGTCTTCTGTATAACTTTGCTAAGGTTGATAGAATGAAGTGTCATGGACAGATTCCTTAAACATGCAGTTTTACTTCTTAACAGTTCTGGAGGCTAAAAGTTTGAGAGAAGTTGTCAGCAAGGGTGGTTTTCTCTGAGGCCCGTCGCCTTGGCATATGGATGGCCAACTTCCCCCAGTATATTTATGTCACTACTGTCTATACATGCCTGCGTCCAAATGCCCTCTTTCCATGAGCACACTTATCAGACAGGAGTGGAGCCTGCCTGCACTACTGACCTTATTTAAATTTATGTCACTGTTTAAATGCAGTCAGTCACAGTCTGAGGTACTTGGGATAGATACAAGACATCACACAAGCTTTTTATCTTAAACTTATTATGTTGCTTGTCATTCCTTATGTATAAAATAGGAATGATAAGCATTTAGAACAATTATATAAACTCTAAAAGTACTTGCTTATATTATAATAGACGCCTAGTGTTGCATTTTTGGAGCTTTGAAATGAAGAAAAACATAATTATTAAAGATGGTGAATAAGTAAGAAGTAAATAAAAAACCACCAAGCAGAAGAGGTTTATCAGAATCTAGGACACACACACAACCAGATAACTCTTTCAATTGTGCTACATTTTATTGTTTCATTTTTCAGTGCTTGGAATGGAACCCAGGCCAGCCTCTAATCACTGAGCTAAAACCACAGTTCAAATTAAAATTGTTTTTATATTTCTTTGTTTTAAAATTTTAATTCTTTTAAAACTTTTATTTTTGTTGATTTTTTTGTGGATTTTATATCATGCATCTCTGTTCCCCTCACCTCCTCGTCCCCTCTCATGCACCCTTTGTCCTTGCAACCTATCCCCCACAAAAATTTTTTTTGAAAGAACAACCAAGAACCACCAAAACAAAAAATTCTTTTTCTAGAAGCTGTAGAATGGCCCAGTTAGTTACACAGTGTACCTTTTAGTCCATACTTTACTTGTAAAGTCAATGTTATGAGTCATTGGTCTGGTTCGAGACCTTTGGCCTCTACTACTATCTAAAATGACCTGTCTTTTTGGATATCTTGTTGTGGAGATCTTGCACTTTTGGATCTGCAGATCAGGCCCCTTCACATCGCCTGCAGTTCATAGATGAAGTGGATTTTGGGTCAGTCAACTCATAGCCCTGGTTCTGGACCTGGGTTGTCACCTCACATGCTTTTCCTCATTGTCACCACCCAGGTGAGCTCTCTAGTATTGCCCCACCTAGCTCACCCAATGCAGCATGCAGCGAGGAGCAGGACAATTCTCCTGTTCTCATGCCCTTAGGTCTGGTTCTCCTGTACTCACACCACCAGGGTCAGCTCTTCTGTTTTGCTCAGGTGATGTACAGGGCCTGTTCTCTCTCTCTCTTTCTCTCTCACTATAGGGAAATTATGGGGAAGGATGGAGTGAGTCAGCTCTCCTACTTTCATGCCTTCAGGGCCAGCTCATCTGTGTCCCTGTAAATAGGATCAGTTCTAGAGCACTGACTAGTAGTATGTAGAGCCAGCTCTACTGTGTGCTGCAGCCAGAGGGGGTAGCATTAGTTTTCTCATGTTCACGATCCCAGAAACCATCTATCCCACCAGCTGTAGGTGGCAAGGGGTAAGAGGCAAGGACAGAGGGCTTCTTTCCTTATCCATGTCAGGTAAAGGGAGGCGGGGTCAGATCTTTTGTTTTCACACCCTCTGGACCATGGACACAGACATGATTCTTGGCAGCAGCCTAGCCCCAGATGATACCATGGCCTCAGGTATCACACAAATCTCTATAGCCCTGGCAGAGACACAACCCTCAGACACTAGCATAGCCCCCTAGGTGGCCTCCTAGACCCCTGACATCTGTGTGGCCCTTAGTATAACACAGGTCATGACTATCAATACAGACCTCAACTGTAGTTGTATCATGGACACAGACATGGTTCTTTGCAACAATCTGCCATCCAGATGTCACTGTGGCCCCAGGTGATAGTATAGATAACTTAGATCAGCCTGGATCCAATGATAGCATGGCCATCGAACACCAACATGGCCCCAGGCATGGCATTCCCAGATTCGTGGCATCTCCAGATCCGTGGCATCCCCATGACCCTTGATTGCAAGAGGAACCTTGGACATAAATGCAGCAATGCAGACCCTGACTGCCACAGGGCCACAGACCCAGGGCCACTGCTCAGACTCATATGTGCCATGGTCCCAGGTGGCAGTGCTTATCACTTAGGTCTGTATGGGCCCAGCAGCAGCAAAGACCTTAGACACCAAAATGACCAGATGTAGCAACCCAAATCCAGGGCATCCATGGATTTGGTGGCAACATGAAACACAGAAATCAACACAGACTCAGTCTGCAAAGGTTACTTTTGGTGTTTGTTTGAGTGTGCGAATGAGTTTGTGTGTATGCATCTATAGATATGAGTAAAGGCCAGGAAAGGACATCATTTCCCACAGTGCTAGAGTTAGGTACTCATGAGTTGCCTAATATAAATACTGAGATCTGAACTTGAGTCCCCACAATAAAGCATCAAGAGCTCTTAACCACAAGCCCCCAAATTTGTTTTCTTTATAAGTTCATATTCCTCATAAAACTGTTACAAAGAATATAAATAGCTAATGCAAGAAGACCACCATGGAGCCCTAAATCATGGCGTTCCAGAAAGTCCTCATTATCTGTTTCCTTCAGGATGTAAAAGAGTTCATTGTACACTTAACTCTCACATATACAATTTTCTATCCAAAGAAATAAGTTTATTAAATCAAATATTATTTTATTTTTATTAAATATGATTAACAAAAGCAGTGCATTCATTTGCTTAGGAGAAGAAGTTGGTAGCTACATAAGCATACAGTGCTAAGTGGTTCTTCAGTCTATTACCTGAACCCCTAGATTTTGTCATATGTTTATTTGGGTGCTTACACAACTTTGGAGAATCCAGTAATTATCTGGCCCAAGATTTTTTCATAATATATAAATTGGATCTTAGAAGTAATTTCCACTAGCTGGATGTGATGCTGCTACCTATAATATCCTTAACTGCTGAGACAAAAAGATGGAAAGTTCAAAGCCAGCCAGGGCCACAAAAATATTCATCTTTCTAAGTCAAATCAAACAAAGGATTGGCTATTTCTACTAGTTACATGCATTTAATAACAGAAAAGATTTAGAAACACCAACTCATTTTTTTAATGTTGTGTCTACCAAGAAATATGTGTGAATGCATGTAGCTGTGTTTTGAAATCATTTTGATGACAACACTCATGGGCAAAAATCAATCACATGATAATCTATACACTCTCTGTGTAGCCTTGACTTTCCAGAATCTTGCTAAGTATACCACACTGACCTCGAACTCATGAAACACAGACTGCCTGTGTCTGAAGTACTCGGATTAAAGTCAGGCATCACCACACCCAGCAACATCACATTTTCAATCTCTAATCCAATTGCCTTTGAAAGGTATTTTGATATACTTTTGGTTTCTAATCTGATACATAAGAAACCTGAAATTGCATTTCACAATAAAATAAATAAAAAGCCTGAAGGAACTGAAAAATAAGTAGCTATTCTTAAGTCCTGTATGCCTGTGAGGCCATGGGGCAAATGGGCACTCATCAAACTGGAGAACTACAAAGCTAGATACAGAGAACTATTACTCACCATGGAAGACCTTTCTAGAAGAAAGAGTTCCAGGGTATGTGACCATTGCTCACCACAGAAGACACGTCCAGAAGAAACAGTGCCAAGGTTTGGAACCATTACTCACCATGGGAGACCTTTCCAGAAGAAACAGTGCCAGGATTTAGAACCATTGTTCACTATAAAGGACCCCTGGGGAACAGTACCAGGATTTGGACATCTAAACTGTAACTTAAAAACTAGTGCAGAGTCTATGTGAAGAAGTATCAGCATGGAAAATATCGGAGAGATTTGCCTTGAGATAAAGTTAGGCTTGAATGGTTGTCTCTCCAGGAACACTACCTTGGCTTCACAGGAAAATACAGAAAATCCTACCACTGATTTCACTACAGGGAAGAAAAGATAATAATTGTAAAATACACCAAACTTTCTTTTAGTAAGAAAGACAAATAAAATCTGTCATGCTAGAGCCTAGGAGTTGTACTAATGCCTTGCTGAATGACTAAAGACAGAGGTGTCCAGCTCCAGCTGTTCATAGCCATCCTTTACCATCTGAATGAGAGGAAACTGAGACACATCTGTGAAGTTCAAAGGTCAGGACCACAGGCTCCCAGGGACAGAGATCCAGAGATCTAATGATAGACTGTAAAGTGCTCTCTTTCCTCCACTCCTGTTGTTACCATAACCAATGTCTATTTACAGAGTTCCTTAAAATATTTCATAGTTTAAAATAGTAATAGAGAAAAACTACAGGGTAAACTAAAAAGCAAGAAATGGTTTGAAAATAAAAAAGTATTAGAATCAAATACAGTCAGAGGTGCACATGATGTTGCTTCTATCAGACAGAAACCTAAAGAGACAAGATTAATAGGCTAATAACAAAGAACGCAACAATATATATAGATAGATATATAATCTAAGCAGAAAGGTGAAAATTTTATGAAAAAAGAAATTCTAGAAGTAAAGGATGTATTTATTCATATAATAGAACAGAAATACCCTTGTGCTTATCAATAGACTAGATACATCAACAGAAATCCCCAAATTTCAAAAGCAAGAGAGAAGACAGCGTGTCATAGTTGCTAGACTTATGGGTTCCATATCAACACTGACCTTTTTAATAGGAAACCTCAAGTTTAATAACAACCCACTATCACTACACAGTTATAACAGTAACCAAGATTCAAAAATACTGACAACCACTACTGAAAATGATATGACCCAATGGAGGTACCTTTGTTTGTGGGAAGGCCAATGATAGATACAATTTGGAAGACAGTGTGGCAATTTCTTAAAAACAAACAAATAGGCAAACTCTTGTCATGTGGTCAAATGTCAGGATGCCTAAAATTTACTAAATAATATAAATTGTTAAAAATACACAGAATTTTTCACATTAATGTTCATCAAAGCTTTGTTCATAATTGCATCCAAGAAAACTTTCAAAGGAAAATGGAGAGCTGTGGTACTTCCCAGCTCTGGAATATTATTTATGCTTACAAAAAAGTCATAAAAGACAAGGATTTAACGTAGGTGGAAAAAATATGATAAGATAGCATGTGTAATAGTTCCAAGTTTGTGGTATATTGGAAAAGACAAATCTATAGAGATAGTGAGGGAACACAGATGTTTGCCAAGGATGGGGACAGTGTGTCATAAGTCAACCGATAACTTCCCCAGATTTAGGGGATGCCAGGAGGTTAGTAAAGTTAGATGATGAAAATCTGACCTAGAATGTTCATTTTTTACTTGACAGATCCAAAGTCTAATGCCATTATTGAGAAGAGGAAAACAGAGACCTCTTTCCATATTCCTTTTCTCTATTTTCTGGCGTTGAGCCATAGAATTGCCATACCCATACTATCATAATAGACTGACCTCTGATGCCATGAGTCAAATGATCCTTTCCTTTATTGTGTTTATGTCAGGCATTAGGTCACAAAGCCAGTAAAGTTGCCTGACCCAGGAGGAAGGAAAGCCTGGGAAGATTTTGGCGGTAGGACTGTCCCCTACTACAGACTAGAGTCATCATATGTCAGTTAATGCTCACTGGGAGAACTCCAGTGCAAACTATGAAGGCTGCAGAGAGTAATAATTGCATTCAATTCATATTATGTTCTTTGAGCCTGATATGAATGGAGTAAGTCATTTATAAAAACTTGGATATATGTAAATAGAGTTGTGTTTTAGATTCAGAGTAGTAAGGAAGAAATGATTTGAGGGTCTGAAAAACCTAGAGCAAATCCATTATGATGCAGTGAATCCCATTGGGAGTGTGCACTTGACATTCCAGAGTTTGTCAGAAAGAGTAGCAGAACCTGACAATGGATCTCAATTTACACATTCAAAATGTTCCTCACAGTGTTTTCTTCAAGTGGCTGAAGGTGGTGCTTTTATTTCTACTGCACAATTGATTTCAAAAATAAAATGGAAGAATAAAAAGCCCTTGTTAAAACACATACATATAAATAGCCAGAACAACAGAACACTTCAAATAGAGTTTTGCATAAAACTCAAAGCAGTAATAAGCTTAATCTTTTTATTTCTGCAAGATTCTAGGTGCAGCATTGCTTTTGCCTTGAAGGAATGTAGTGGTACTATGTTCAGCCAAGAGAGGATGGCTTTATCATAACCTACAGAGACATGGTGGTTCAAAAGTCAGGGGATAATTGCACTGAGAAAGCCAAGTGCCCGGCTGTCTTTGGACCTCAGCAGTAGGAAGCAGACAATACTTTACACTTGGAATATGAGGATGTGAAGCTTCAGTCTCCTCCTGGCCTTCACATTTGCCGGTTCTCAGTTCATGTTGCAGGAACCTTGTCTCTCAGTGGAAGTTAGAGTGCAGTCGTAGAGATTCTGGGGATAGCGGTGGAAACAAGGGGATAGAGAAGGTAGCACTGCCTGTTTAACTTTGGTGCTAAGTGATCTACTAAAGCTGCATCCCCTACTTCTTGACCTGTGGGGTCTTCCCTGTGCTTTCTGAGGAAGAATCCATAACCTCTTCACTAGCTGTTAGTACAGAGTACACAGTTGCATTCTCAAAGTCAAGGTTGAGAACCTATGAATCTAGATCATCTAAAAAGTCCCATCCAGATTGTGAGTAGGTGTGAGTTGTTTATAGTTTTCCATTTCTAAGGATAACAGGATTCCTTTCAGCTCAAGTAAACATTGTATATCAGAACATCAAAATGGCCCCCCATAAATTTCAGAGAGGGTGAATTGTGAGTTGCCCTGGACTGAGATCATGTGCTCCCCGGGCCTTAATTGCTCTTTCAAGCTACTTTCTTGGCTTTGGCTTCTTCTCTTTCAGGTTGCTGGGGTGGTGGAGGGGAGCTTGCCCTGCTTTTGGAAAGCAATGTGAATGCAGGCAAGAATACAGAAAAACTAAAGCATGAAATGTACTTCCCAGGTTTTCTCCTAAGTAAGAGGATAGGGAGCTGTTGTATTGTGCCCAGTAGATGCCTTAGGTTGGTTATAAAGACAGTGCTCTTGCCTGTGAGCATTTTTAGCACCGACTCCCTGAGTACCTAAGGGGCATAGCAACAGTTGAAGCAGAGGCTGGGTCATGAGCTCCTCAGACAACTTGGGAGCCACAGCATTAAAAGCAGGGTACCAACCAGAGCTGAATTTTAACTGCCTGAATCATAACTAGTCTGAAATAAAAGTTTTAAAATAATAAGACACTAATGTACAATTTTCAAATTAATGCCTATATTGGCGTATCACCTTTTTCTATATTTTAAAAATGGAAAAAGAAACAATCACTGCAATATAATAGATCAGGGATTTATGAAAGTTTTGCTTTTGGAGATATAAAGATGCTACCCACCAGATCTTTCATAAAAGGGTGACTGTTTAACAATAACCAAACAGTCATTATTTGCTACTAGCTCTAATTTTCATTCATTACTGGTTTAGAGATTGTAGGACACAATTATGTTTTTAATTAAGCTGGTATCTGCAAAATGTTGGTTTTGAGAAGAAAGTATGCTTGAATATGACCAATATCTGCATACTGGAAAAATTACTGTTTTAAGAAGTCATTGTCCATGTTAAAGATTTCCCCCTCCAAATTAAAATAAAAGTCTTCATTGAGCACCAGCTATGAGAAAAATATTGTAAACAAAATATATTGATATTTATTAAATTTAAAAACATAGCAAAAGACTGAGTTAAAACACATCTTAGTATTGTATGTTTTATGATAGCAATATCAGTGTGTACATATATATTCATAAATAAATACACATATTTACACATATGCCTTAGCATGTATTCATAGCATTCCAATTTTTCAAAATAATCTATCCTAAAGAGAAAACAAAAAGTATTTGGTGTGAAAGTCAAACTCTGTGAATGTCTGGAAAGTCCATTTCATCTTGGCCTGTACACATTTTCGATCCCTATATTCTAAAAGCCCTAACCTACATATAATTTATAAAGATGGGACAGTTTTCTTTGCCTCCTTTTATGACCATTGGCTGACTTAAATCTATATTTCCTAAATAGACAATGAAAGTCCTGTGGGACATTGTGTTGATGATCTGAGCTCCTGTATGGGCACATATGCTGACAGCCACTTGGCATCTATAAATATTTGTAAAGTGGACTGACCTAATGATTTGTTTTCTGCAAAGCTTGCAAGCAGAATTCACTACTCTTCAGTGTTCTCACAGCATTTTCTTTCTACTAAATCATTATCAGATCGTTATCATTCTTTTGTTTTTAAATTATAGAATGGTGACAAATAAGGTCAAGATTTTCTTCCTTTAACTATGTCGTTGCATAGTGATCACTTATCCTGATGTCCTGTGTTAACACAGTTAACATATGTACTAACTTAATTAGCTATAATAATGTTGTGGAAAGCATTTTATTTACTTTTCTTATTAACATACATTTGTAGTGCTTCCAAGACTATATATAAAGTAGCTATAATGTCAAGGGCTAAGGATCTTTTTTAGAGATAATCTAGTTTAAAAAATCAATAGTGATAATCAAATATTTAAAAGTTAAATAGTAAAATATAAGTATATAATATATGATCAAAGATATCATGTAGCCAAGTGATTTTTCCTCTCTGATGATGTTCATTTAGACTCTTGTTTTCTAGAATTTGGTTCCATTTGGTTTCTACATGGTCCTCTCCTCCATAGGCTAGATCATAGCATTAGCTTCATAAATGTCTATCCACTAGCAGTGATCCAGGATGAAGTCAAATAACTGTGATTACCTTCATGAAATCCTCACAAGATGTGGCTCACTGGTATTTCTTGGGGAAGGAGACACAGCTCAGAAAGTAAGGCCACCCGTGAGAGGCTCAGTAGGCAGTACACAGTGAGAGGCTAAAAAGCACAAGTCCCTGGCCTTCCCAAAGGATGGATACATTAACAATTACTGAGGTAGGACTATTCTTCTTGTGTGGTATAGCTGTTTTTAAGTCTAGCATACTTTTGAATGAAGCCTTCACCCATGCATCTGTAAATCAACCTAATTAAATCCATTTGTTCACCAAGCTAGACTTAAGTGGGAATCATTTCTTGAATCTGTTGTTGCTATCCTATCTGGGATAAAACAGATGTTAGGGGGAATGTGAATTTGTGGAACCGTATGGAAATAAGCATGCAGATTACTTCCATAAAAATAATGCAAATAGAACCATACCATTTGGTCCAGAAGATCCTCTGTGGGACATATAAAAGAAGCAAAAGCTAGCACATCACATGCAGAACCTTATAGAGACATCTGAACTGTCAGAACAACAGCCAAAATAAATAACCTGCTCTTTGTTAATAAACTGTAAAACAAAAACAACTTATATTAATGTTTGAAACATATGCACACACAATTTTTTTTATAAAGGAGCTCTTGAATTTTAACATTTATGACACTCTGGATGAATTTGGAGAAAATTTCCAGTGAAATTAACCAGGTCCATAAAGAAAAGTTTTGTGTGATCTCATTCACATGTGAAAACTTAGCAAAAAAAGGTCAGTCCTAAACACACATTCAGGAGCAACACTAAATGGACCCAGTAGGTTATACATATATCATGAATCTGGGATGGAGTCATTGGAAATGGAAGAGTTGGAGAAATACTGGTAGAAATGATATAAATGCAGTGTAAAACATTATTGTAAAAGGTTAAACACATAAAAACTAAAAATAGATAGTAGTTATAGGGTTGGAGTATAGAAAGGAAATAGTGTCTAGTAAATTAAAGGGCACAAAGTTTCAAATTATAGGGTGAATAAGCATGGAGAGCCAATGTGCAAGACAAAGGCTATAGTTAGATTGTAGTATAAACCAGAAATTACTATGAAAGATTTTAAGTGATAAACTACACACACACTCACACACACACACACACACACAGTGGTGTAATACAATAGATATATGCCTTGTAGGAACATAACTAATCATTTCACAAACATTTCAAAGAATGAATATATATGTATGTATATATATATATGGTTAGTAAAGGTTATAATATGGTAAGTGTAAAAGTCAGTAATGTAGTAGTTTTAGCTTGAGACTTTTAAAAAGTATGTGTGTGTGTGTGTGTGTGTGTGTGTGTGTGTGTGGTGTAGTACAACACATGTGTACAGATGTTTTCACCTGTATGTGCACATGTGGAACCAAAACTCAACATTAAGTATTCCTTTATTGCTTTCTATTTTTTATTTTTTATTTTTTTTGTTTTTGAGACAGGGTATTTCAGTGGACCTGGATCTCACCAATTCAGCTATGCTGGTTGACTGGCAAATCTAAGTCAGCTACTTCTCTCTGCTCCCAGTACACTGGTTACAAATGTGACCACCATGTCATCTTTTTGTGTATGCTGAGAATCTAAATTCAGATCCTCATTCTTGCATTCTAAGCACTTTACTAGTGAGCAAAGTAAGCACTTCACCACTGAGTCACTTCCAAACCTTTGAATTGTCACTTTTGTCCATTTATGTTTTAATGTTTAAATGACACTTAAAACAAGAATTACAGACTAACAGTTGTTCATTAAAATTCATTGTTTTCATCTACCACCTAAATAGTCAGTGTATGCTCAGGGATATATGCCTGTGTCCTAAGTTTTAGACTCACTTTTTAAAAAAATACTTTAAAATTATAATTATTTGTGTATCTATTTAGTGTGTTTTTATATGCATGTGTACCACAGCCCATGTGTGGTGGTCAAGGGACACCATATGAAAATCAATTATTTCCTTCTTTTCTACGAATCTTGAAAATCAAAGTCAGGTGATCAGGCTTGGTGGCAAGTAGCATTATATACCTATCTACCTTGTTTGTCCCTAGGCTTGACTCTTTATTCTGGTAATTTTCAACTCTTTTCAATGGAGTCAAACAGTTGAGATGAATTTCCGTAACTTTCTTTTGGAATCAGAATTAATAAGAATGGAAAGATGGATCTGTAATTGTTTATTCTTTTATATGATAGTGCAGCAGAGACTTGGGTACCAGACCTACATCTTTTGAAAGTTGCTCAATACCGTATTCTTCAAAGTCTACCTTCTTCCCTATTATTGAACATCCATGAAGTGTGATCCTAATTAGTTGCATCAATAAAAAACAGATGTCAAATATCTGGGTATTAACCTAAAATATCAGAGAAGCAAAGGTGCTGCCACAGTCATTTATTACCTTTTTGCATCCTCAGAACAAAAAGAGGCTGAGATCCTATCTCTACCTGCCTCATATTCCTGTCTCCATCCTGATCATGCTGGATTAAAGGTGTGAGCCATCACCACCTGGCTTCTATGGTTAGCTAGTGGCTAGCTTCACCTTATGATCTCCAGGCAAGCTTTATTTGTCAGAACACTAAAAAAATATCACACAACACATCCAGACTCAACTAGTGACCTGAGAGTGGTGACACTGTCCTCTTCAATGCAGTACTTGGAGCTTCGGTGTTGAACACACTGTGATTAAGTGAAGGAGGAAACATCCACTATTCTCAATTTCTGGATGTGGAGGGTATCATTAGGTCATTTCCATATCATGCATGAGCAGCAAAGCGGTAGGCCATAAAGGTTATTACAATGTGTTAGCCATTCATCATTGTCCACATTGAAAGGATTACATAAACGAGTTATCCTAAATACAACTTGAGTCCACACCATGCTGGCAGCATTTATCAACTAATGTGTAATTACTGGTGTGTTCTGAGCAAATCTTGTTGCTATATTCTTTAAGCAAAGGATATTAAAATTATTACAGCAGCTAAACATAAAAACACCCAGAATTTCACTGTAGTCATTCTCTCTCAAATTCACTTTTGTGCCCAAACTACACAAGATAAATTATACAGCTAGGGGTATTTGTCTGAGAAAATTATGAGGGGTTGAAAAATGGATATTAGCCTCTTCCCCTGGCCTCAGCTACTGAAACAGCTCTGCTGATATTTCTTAAATTAGATTTTAATATATGCTGCATGCTATGGAACCATGGAGAGCTTAGGCAGCAATCAGCTCAGCTCAGCTTTGTCCATGATTCTGTTCTGAATCTGGCAAGTAAAAGTTTGGGTCACAAATGATAGTAAACAATAGGTTGTAGATGAACCCTAAGATTAATTTCTATAACATTTTAATTTAATTGAAAGTCAGTAATGCATCACACACAGTGCTATGAATATTAGGAATCAGGTTAAAAAATATCTAGAGACCTCACAAAATGTATCACCGACCACATACTAGTTCTCTGTACCCTTATGTGTATGAGTTGACATGAGAAGAAAAGGAAAGACTAAACTTGACCCTTGCTGTGAGGTCACCCTCTAACATCATGGGTTACATGAATAGTACAAATGCATTTAATACTGCAAAGTTTGACTATGAAATACTTCCAAGTTTATTTCTCTGCTAAAAACTAATAAAGTTTTCAAACAAGAAAGAAAGTCTACAAAAGAAAATCAGAAGAATGTGGGATACCAGGAATATTTATGTCACAGAAATGTTTTTTGCTGCCCATTGTAGTATGAAGTTTCTGGCCCAGATTTTCCAGCCTAGCCAGAAAAATCTAGCCAAAATCAAGGTTTGGATTTTTCCCACTTTTCTTAGAGCAGCATAGATGTCCTCTGTATCTGCTGGCTTATTCTGGTGTCTCTTTGGCATCTCTGGGGGTCTCTGCTCTGCACTTTCTATTCCTAGAGTTTTCTTAGCCTTGTAGCCCTGCACAAACTTCCTGTCTGCCTTCAGCCAATCAGCATTTTTATTAAACCAGTAGGCAGAACAATTATTTGCAATGCAATATAATCCCACTATATTTCCCCTTTTTTTCTTTTTAAAACAAGAACCCCAAATCTAATTTCCTTTGTATAAGTTTTTTTTCATTATCTATAACAACTTGTAACCAACACTGTAAACAAAGACAAACATCTATAACCCATTTTTTGGGAATGTGTACATAGTTCTCTAGGTTACTTCCTGCTTAACAGAGGCACTAGCAATCCTATGGGGACCCCAAAAAAAGGTTAGATTTAAAGTTCTTTTAGATGCAGAGCTCAGCATAAAATTCAACAAAGGTGCTCTAAAATACTGAATCATCTGAGCCATTCATTTCCATTGGAGACTTTTCAGGGGATCTTTCTCAATCCTATTTTATTTTCTTTAACCAGAAATAACTGGTTAATTTTATTTTCTGTGGAAATAAAAAGAAAACCTCTTCTCCAAAGTATCATATCTTTTGATCTTAACTTTAATGTCAACACATTTATCAAATATATAGGTTAGATTAATCTAGCAGCATTTATAACCAAATAGCGTTTAGCAGCTTTTACTACTTCATTTTGAGTCAAAAAGCTTAAAGACAAGACAATAACATACAACATCCAGATGTTCTTTGTATTCTCCATCTTTACATGGCTTATTATTTTTATTCTTTTTCTTTTTTAAGGAATTTCTTTTTCCCTTTTTTTTCCTCTCAAGCCTACATATATTTTTAACACACTCTAAACCATTTGGAAAATTTTTAGAAAATTTATCTTTACTGTATATTTCTTATATCTTTTTCTATTTCTGACCACAGTTTTAATCTGCCAAGGTGAGGCTAAGCTAAGCTCCACCTAGCTCCAAATCTAGCTTTGTAGAGTTTAGTTTCTTAGCAGAGGTACTGCTAGAACCCACAATTACCACTCTGATGAATTTTAGGGTCCATATAATCACCAAGCAAAGCACTACCATCTACTGCTCATGAACTTTATTTAAGTATTTGGCAGCAGGGCCTCTTAAAAGACTCACAAATGTTTTGTCTTTAAGGCTGATTCAGGAAGCCTTTCTTAAAAAAGCAATACCTCTGCTTGCCTCCAGAAAACAGGAATGATCCAAGTAAATGCTGCTGCTACTAAGAAGCAGTCTTTGGCTCTATTTCCTTTTTGTCCAATATAAACAGAAACTTTAAATCCATCACATACAACTTGTTGCTTATACTGAGTCTTCCGTGAGATTTAACACTTAAACAGCTGTTTTATAATTCAAGCCCAAACACTGCAGTATTTCTGTACCATGACCCCATCAAAGACACAACTGAGAAGCTGCTTTTGCTTCAAATTCTGTGCTCTAGAACCCTTCTTAACCTTTCTCAAGCTTTATGTGGGTATATATGCCCATGTTGGGTGTCAGTTGTAGGAGTATGTTTCTGACCTGTCGGACCTAGTCTCAAGGACTTGCAGATCCACTTTTCCCCTAGCAGCATAGCTGTGCTCTGTATCAGGTTTCTCCTGGTGTCTCTTTGGTGTCTCTGCGGCATCTCTGCTCTGATCTTCTTGTTCCTAAAGTTTGGTTTTTTGTTTTTTGTTTTTTTAATCTGGTAGTTCTGCTCACACTTTCTGTCTGCCTTTGGCCAACTAGGATTTTCATTAAACCAGTAATGAGGACAATTATTTACAATATAATATAATCCAATTACAGCTCATAGCAAAGCTCATACTCTAAGTTTGGTCTTGAGATGGACACATCTTAAAACAGAAGGGGCAGCTTCTGTTCCCCATATACTCTACTAAGTACTCTTCCTAGAAACTCAATCAGAGAAAACTGGCACAAGAAATCCTGGTACCTATAAGATGTGCATCATGTGCTATTTAATGATAAAAGATGTTTTGAAAAAATGTGTTGTTAGTTTCATTATTATGTAAACATTATAGAATGTATTTACACAAACCTGGATAGAATAGGTCAAGTGCCTGGCATGGTGTTCTGCTGGTGAGGAAACCTGGTAAACATGAGATATTGAGACTTCTGGGAGTGTACTGGGGAAATGTCACAAGTAAGTAGAAAAAATACACATGAAAGGAATGATTAACAGTGCAGTAGAGTACTGATATAAATCTACAACTGTACTTATTGTAAAGATTGAACAACACTGCTGAATGATGAATGAATTACTGAAAATACAAGGATATTTAAATATTCTTAGAATTATATAAAAATGAAAACACAATATATCTGTAATAAAGACACAAAACTAGATTTAATAAAATATTAGGAAAAATTCAAAATCTAAGAAAAGAGATGTCTATCTGAGTGTAAGAGGCCTATGTAGCCCCAAATATTAGGTCATAAAATAAATTCCTCATGTGATGAACTGAAAGTGGGCTTTCTAGAGTTTATGAAAATACACGCATGTGTACACACACACACACACAGAAAAAGAAAGGGATGGGGGGAGAGAATATTTTTGGTCTAGTTTGAACTTGAAATAAGCCTAGCATACTGTATTTAGGATAAACATGTCCTCAGTACTTAATGAACTAGAGATCTTTGTTTTACCCGACAATTCTACTCAAAAGCCTGGTGATATTTTTAAATTTTGCAAAATAAAATTAATGTAGTTTTGTTATAGTCCTTGTTATGAGGGAAACAAGATAACTTGTATTTTTCCTTGAGGTGTGACTCTTCCAGCATACTAATTCAGTCCAGATATTTAGCACAGAAAACAGAGGGATTTCTTTAACTAGAAGAATTTATACATTTAGAATTTAGGATATATTTATGTTATTGTTGAAGATGGACATGAAACTTACAAGAAAATTCAGCATTGCAATTTTTAAAGTTAAATACACTGGCCTATTATTCATAAAAGCCTTTATGTTTCAGGCACTGAAGATCTCCCAATTTAATAGAAGTTAAATAAACAAAGAAAAGATTAGTTAATCTACTGGACATTTTCCATCCCCTTATCTTTATTTATTTTATACATCTTTTGATACAACATTTTTCTTTATTTTTTGTGAAATAAATTTGCTTTCTGGGTTTGTTTTGAAAAACATGTAATTGATTTTCTCTTTGGCCTCTGCTGAACTCACTAGCTGTCTAGGTTACTGACTACTGCCCGTTATGGGACTCTTTTAGCAAGCAAGATTTTCCTAATTATTACTACATTTCAAACTGCTCTGAGTCATATTGAAGTTTACAAGAATCTTGGCTTCTCTCTATCACCAGAGGTCAGTGACTACAACAAATAATTTTTTAAGACTTGGTCATTACAGCGAAGATGGATGACTTTAGCAGTTACAGAGCAGGTAATGAGGCAACCAGAGAAAGAACGAGCATATTTGTAAGGAAGAGGTTCATCAGTAGCAAAGCCCAGAGTCTGTGGTTACAACAGAGAAACATAACTGCACAAATAACCCACTAATTATTTCCCAGGTAGTACAAACTAGAGACACTAATGTCTGTAACAAAAATTATTTTCCTGGTTTGTGATATGTGTATTATATCAGCATCATTCAATGAATACTAAATACTTTTTAGTTGACTGAAACATCTTTGAGTTATGAAAGAACAAAAATACCTGATAATTATTTTTCTTGGAGATCAAGGAATACATACATGTCTCCTCTAGAACAGTGATTCTCAACCTTAATTCTGAAACCTTTTAATAGAGCTCCTAATGGTATGGTGACTTCCAGCCATAAAATTAGTTTCCTGAGACTTCATATCTGTAACTTTGCTACTGCTGTAAATCATATATTTTTAATCACACTCTAAACCATTTGGAGATTTTTTTAAAAATTTGTAAATATCTGATATGCAAAATATCAGAAGTGTGATCCTCAAAAGGGTCACAACCCACAAGTTGAGAACCACTTCTCAGAGGAACAAATTCACATGAATTAATAATCTGGAATATTGAGTGAGGGGAGAAGAATTGAGCATGAGAAACTCAGGGGGAATTAGCTAGTGCCAGACCTGGGTTATGGACAAAGAATGGTATTATGTGGACAACAGGATTGAGTCAGGAAGATCTACATACAACTTGCCATTGTTATCAGAAATGTGGCACCATGAGAAGGGTTAGGCTGCACAGGGGACAATCTGTATTCTGTTTATGACATCTCTGTATTTTTGGGGAATAGAGTTATCCACCCACACTCAAACCAACTTCATAAAGAAAGAGAGAACTCAAGGCCATAGGACTATTCTCTATTGCTATCCTCAAGACTCCACAGGCAGTGTGAGCCCTCACTTTCACCATTACTTACTTCTCTAACTAGCCTGAGAATGCTGTAAGGGGCATCGCTGTGAGGCCTCAAACACAACTCCCCCACCCCCCAGCCAGGGAAGGGCTGCATCCAAGACTGTTTTTTAAAAGTCACAGTAAGTTGTGTTTTTTCAGATAGGGGAAGGAGAGAACAAACTCATAAGTTGTACTCTTGATCTCACCATGGATGCTGACGATCACACACACACACACAAATAAATAAACAATAAAAGAAAACTCACACACTCTCAACTTTAAAGTGCCTGTGTCTTTGACATTGGACCATTAGATAAATTAGGACTAGAAAATATAATCGTCTTGAAAGTCAGAGCTGTTGTCACAGTAGAATCAAACAGAGAAATGGAAAACATGAATGTCACCATTTGTTGTGGCTTTTTGACACAGGTAGTACAAACTAGAGGTACTAATGTCTGTAACAAAAATTTATTTTCCTGGTTTGTGATATGTGTATTATATCAGCATCAAATATACTGGCTCAAGGGTTCCTGTATAATCCTCTGTATTCATGGAATGGAACTCTGGCTCTCCCTAGGTTTAGGGACCACTAACCTTGCTGTCTATGAGTGGTCCACTGGTCTACGCGGTGTTGGGAATTGGCTCCCTCAGTGTTGTCTTGTTATTCAGCATACCTCTATCTCCCAATAATTCTAAAGCAGCTAGTAAAAGTAGTTCTCGTTTCCCAGTAAATTGAAATACAAAACACAGGTGCAGACTGTAATTTATATGCCAATAATTTATACGCCAGGCACTGTTCTTTATGTCTAATATTTGTATCAACAAAACAAGCTAGAAATTATTAAGGGCACAGGAAAGATGGTAAAGCTTAGTCTCCAAGGAATCTGGGTAATTTGCCCTGAAGTAGCACAGTTAGAAATTATACTTGGAAACTTCTAACATTGTGATTCAAATGAGATTGGTTCATACAATTGTCTTTGTACTGTAACCAGGGTTATGTTTTGTGTTCTCGTTGATAACAGTGATAATTTTGTGTGGCTTCAATTTCATGCTAGGATATTTATGTACATAATATGTTCTAGCAATGTTCTCCCTGGGCTATCTAGCTACAAAACCCTATGGGGGCAATCTAAGGATTCTATCAAAACTTCCTCTGCTTTTTGAAAAAGTTAGGGTTGCTCTGGTGAAAATTCTGTTGTGGCCTCACAACTGCAGGTTCATGGACATTCCTAGAATATTTAGGCTTACGTCCTCACTTGAAAGGAACATGGAGCAGCTCTGATTAGGGATCCAAAGGAGGAATGAAGTTGCTTCCAGCTTGTGAACACAGTTTTCCACCTTGTAGAGACTAGTGAGAGCTAGAGGATGTTTCCAGCTCTTTTACTCTCAGTAGGAAGTTTTGTGTTGAAAAGCTTAAATCTGTGGAAAGATCCCATTCACTACCCATTCCACTTCCTCATTCTTTCTTTTTCCCTTTCCAATGCCTAGTAAACTGGGGTTACTCTGTGCAAAACCTCAGATACAGGACTAGCAGGTGTTGGGATCAGGATATTGATAATAGCCTGCAAAGAGTTCGCTGATTGACTTCCTAGGAATCTTTTTGCCTTTTGCTTTTATCTGATTTGGGTAAATCAATTTCTGCGAAGTCATTGTTCTTTATCCTCCTGGCATAGCTTGTGTGTTCGGGGGTTTTTAGTGCTTTATAGCAAAATGCTGGTGGTGTTTTTCCATATGAGCGTTACACACAGTCAGCACTTAAACCTGGAGTGGATTGTTTTTATTGCTAAAGCAATATTCTATTCTTTCACACTGCTGCTTTACTTTCATTAGTAAATTGTGGCTAATTATTGCCTGTGAGAACATGAGACTGCATAAAGCCTCCCTAATAGCAACAAAGGTTAAAGTCTTGAAAGGGAGGGTGCATTTTGTGTGCAGATTACTAGTGGGGGACAAAAGTCTATTGGAAAATCACATTCTTTCCAAGCAATATGCCCTTATAATAGATCCCCATCCTTGGAGATTATAAAGCTCCAGGGCTGAGCAAATAACAATAATCAGATCAGAAACTGTTAAAAGCATAAGGCAGATAAACCCAATGAGAAGCCTTTGGAGGGAGGCAGATAAGCAACACAGCTAAGTTAAAATGTCAGGGAAGCTATTTCACTCTGGGGTGATGGGCCTTTTATTTTTATTATTTTTTTCTCTTGGTAGGAAGCAAAAAGCAGTGACTAGAAAGAGGAGATATGTGTGTGATTTTAAACAGAATGATCATCCTCGACCATGGGCTGTCTGACTGAGATGTTCAGACTTCCTTGGCTTGTTGTCCTGCAGCATCACAAAGCAGGGTCTCTCCCTTTAAGTTAGGCCTCCAAAATATGTCTGTTAGGAAGAAAAACAAATGTTAAACACATGAGCAAATTTGAAATGAGGGGAAAACAAAGGTTGAGATGCAGTCAATTTCAAAGTAGGGGTGCCAGACAGCAACAAATAAAACACTGATTTATTTATTGCACATTGCTTCCTCCAGGTCAAAGACGGTAGAGTGACTCCCACAAAAAATATAACAGTACCAGCATTCTCCTCAGGATGTTTCCTGTCCTGGCCCATCAGGGTGGCCCTTTGGAGTTCTCCTCCTGAGAGTCTTGGTCACTTAAGAAAAATATGAAATCATTTCCTGGTGCAAATAAATGTTGTTTTTCTATTTTGACACTAGCACTTGCTTTTAATAATTTAAAAATGAATCATTTTAAATAGCTTTATTGAAGTGTAATTTACATATGAGATTCACCCAATTCAACTGGACAATTTGAAGATAATAGAGTCATACAAGCATCACCATATTTCCTTTCATCTTTGACGGTGAGCATCTCAAATATACGTGTGTCTCCATATGTCTTATTTGGTATTAACCCTACTTGATGTCTTTGAGGTGCCTGTAATTGCAGTTGCCTGTCTACCATTAATTTTGGAAATCACTCTTCTGTCACTATTCTATATATTTCTTCTTCTGACACTGCTTGTTTAAGCATTAACAGCACTTCTTTTGCAATTGCTCCTTAGCTTTGAGTTTCCTGCTCTGGCATTTTTCTTCTTCAAGTTTAAGTATAGAGAGTCTCCACTGATAGGTCTCAGTCCACAGACATTTTCTTTGGCTTGAACTGTGGAGCCCATTAGAAATATTCTGCATTCTTCAACTCCTTCCCTCTGTTCTCCTTTCCCTTACTTACAGTCTCCTTCCCCATTACCCTCCCGCTCCCTCCTCTTTTCTTTCTTTTCTTCTTTCATTCTTTCCATCTATCTGTCTGGCCTGTCTTTAGAGACAGTACTCATGTGTTCTCAAATTCTCTGCATTACCAAGGATGACTTATGACTTTACATGTCAGATCCTTCTACTTCACCTCCCAAGTGCTAGGATTATAGGTGTGCTATACTGAGAACCAAAAGCAAGGATTTTCTGTTTTTTGAGGTTTTGTTTGCTTGTTTTATTCTAAGCAACCATCCTAGCTACTGAACAACACACTCAGGCCTTCTTCTGATATCTAAAATGCACTTTAAAGTTCCTTCCTAGAAATGTATGTCACATTATCAGTTTTTCCTGCAATAATTTTCTTCTTTTCCTTTTAAAGACATTAAACATGTTAGTTATGGCTATTTTAAAATTCTTTGTGATTCTAGTGTCTGTGAATATCTATGTATCTAGTATCTATGAGTATCTAGAATCACACACATACCAGTGTGTGATTCTGGATTCCAATTACTGCTTTCACTCTTCATTTTTCACGTGTGTCATGCTTTGTAATTTTTCTGTTAAAAGCAGCTCAGTTCGCATTGCATAACAGGAAGTTAAGTAAGTAGCTTGCAATGTGAAGGTTTATGGGAGACTGGCTCTGATGCAGGCTGTGTTTAATTTTTACTGTACTTGTACATGCCAGAGCCTTTGAATTGTCATGGTTCTGTCATCTCACCTTGTGACTCTGGTGTCCCTTAGAGAAGTATATCTAGCTGCTCTGTCACCTGTCACCTGCTGTAACTAGGGCCAGATCTCTGCTGTGGTTACATGTCAGGGTGTTAGCAGGTCTGTGTCTTGAGGCTGTGCCCTCTCCAGAACTTTCTTTCCTCATCTTCTCCTTCCTCTTTTGGCTGTGTCATCCCCAATGTCATTTTTGCAAAACTAATTTTGTTGTGCTTTGGTCTGAGGGATGATGAGGATGCTGAATGAAGCTGGAAGAAGAACAGAAACCTTAACTCTACTGAAGAGTACTGGTCCTGTTCTACATGTACACAGCGAACATTCTATTTTGCTGCAGAAACCTGGACAAGACAGCCCCTAGCAGTTCCTCAAAATTGTTACATCAGTGATTTAGTTGGGATTTTTGAGATATTTGAATGTAATATTATTATTTGCTTGTTTTTATTTAGGTTTGCCATCTATTATCTTTTTCTTTTTACCTTACTCTTGATAGTTGTCCTTAAGGTTCATGTTTTCCTGACTTTTTGAATTTTATATTAATCTTCTTTAACTTACTTGTGAGTTTGAATATTTTCCTGCATTAATTTTTGTGATTTTTCTTTATATTATAAAGAACATTTTCACACTCTATTTAAAATGAACATGTGTAACTTAAATGGCTGATTTCTTTACTCCATTACATTTGTATTATAAATGTATAACTTATTATATGTACATGTATTTATTTGTATATATTTTGACATTTTTGAGGCAAAGGGTCATTTTCATTGTTAATTTGAATTTTATGAACATTTGTTTTCAGAAAAACTGTACTTTAAATTAAACTTGTCTTAACTGATACAAAATGATATAAAATTATGCATATTAATGACATATCATGTGAAATGTTGATATGTGTATACTTTATGTAGTGTTTAAGTTGAATAAACTATCTCCTTAACATTTATCATTTTTGTTTTGAGTGGTAAAAGCATTCACAGGTCTTTCTTCTGACTTTTTGAAATCTACACTATATAATTGAGGTTCACAGTCCTTCTAGTTCTAAGCATTCAGTAGTGACATTTTCAACCTTCCCCTCGCCTATCTAATTCCCCCAGATCCTGGTAACTTTTCATTTGACTCCTGACTTCAGTGAGATTAACTACATGCCTCTAAAAGCCTACCACTCATTACATATTATAATTTCAAACATGAACTACAGTTGGAAGAACCAAAAAAACAAGCCTGTTGAATGTACCCAGCTATTTATTATATTTGAAGTTTCTTTTTCTTGATGTTCCACTTTCTGAAAGAAAAATTTCTTCAGACAGACAAAATAATAATTACCTTAATTTTTCTTTGTCTAAAAATGTCTTTATTTAGCAACAACTTCCAAGATATATTTGGACTGAAAAAAATTCTAAGATGGATATTCTATTTTCTCGAGAAATTATAAATTATTATGATACCTTCTCCAGGTTATGTGGAACTGGTGAAAATGATTAGGAACCCTGGTTGTTGTTCCCAGTATCATGGATGCAGCTCTCTGTGGGTGGCCTTCTGAGCTTTGGTTCTTTTATTATGTTAGGATCCACTCAGAATTTTATTTTTTTATTTAATCATATATATACATATATATATAATTTTGGTGATTTTACATCATGCACCATATCAACCTCACTTATCAGTCCTCTCAGATTCATACCCACTCTTGTGATCTCCCCATATACAAAAATGCCCATTCATGCTGCTCAATTACTTACTGGAGCATAATTAAACTCCCTGTGGCCAGACCCTTAAAGAAAACAAGTCTTTTCTCACTCACACCCCTGCCAGAGGCCATCTGGAGATATAAGTAAGACTATGTTCTAGTCTTGAGCTCTTGTATACAATGACATCTTTTTTTTTAAGTCCACTAATGAGTAAGTACATCTCCAGATTCTCTTTCTGTGTTTGTGACACCTCGCACAGGAGGATATTCTTCAAATCCATCCATTACATGTGAATTTTAGGATATCATTTTTTCTTACTGCTAAGTAATACTCTATTGTATAGATGTACCACAGTTTGTTAATCTGTTTTTCAGTTTAGGAGCATCTAGATTGTTTATAGTTTCTTGCTATCAAAAATAATGCTGCTAGGAACATAGCTGAGCTAATGTTTTTGAGGTACGAACATGTACCTATAGAGTATATGCCCAATAGATGTGTTGCTGGATCCTTGGGGAGAGTGAGTTCCAGTTTTCTGAGAAACCACCGTACTGCATTCCAGAGTGGCTGAACAAGTTTACACTACCACCAACAATGGAGAAGTGCTCCCCTTGCTCCACATCCTCTCCAGCATAGGCTGTCATCTGTGTCTTTTATCTTAGCCAATCTAATAGGTGTAAGATGGTATCTCAAAGTTGTTTTGATTTGCATTTCCCTAATAGCTAAAGATGTTGAGCACTTTTTCATGTACCTTTCAGCCATTTGTAATTCTTCTGCTGAGAATTCCCTTTTTAGTTCTTAACCCTATTTTTTAAATAGGTTATTAAGGGTTTTGCAGTCCAGTTTCTTAAGTTCTCTATATATTTTAGAGAGCTCACTTACAGGGTTGGTAAAAATCTTTTCCTAGTCTGTAGGCTATAATTTTGTCTTATTGACTGTGTCCTTGGCCTTACAGAAGCTTCTGAGTTTCAGGAAGTCCCACTTATTGATTGTTGTTCTTAGTATCTATGCTACTGATGTTTGTTTAGGAACTGGTCACCTGTGCCAATGCGTTGGAGGGTATTTCTCACTTTCTTTTCTATCAAGCTCAGTGTGGCTGGGTTTATGTTGAGGTCTTTGATCCATTTGGATTTGAGTTTTGTGCATGGTGATAGGCTTGGATCTATTTGCATTTTTCTATATACTGCCATCCAGTTATGCCAACACCATTTGTTGAAAATACTATCTTTCTTCCATTGAATATTTTTGGATTCTTTGTCAAAAGTCAGGTGTTCATAGGCGTGTGGGTGAATGTCAGGGTCTTCAATTCAATTCCATTGATCCACAAAGTCAGATTTTTATGCCAGTACCAGGCTGTTTTTATTACTGTAGCAGTTAGTAGTTTGTGCATGGAAGAACTCACTAGCATGCTGCCAAGAAGCCATATTAGGTTTATTAAAGGAGCAGGTGGAGGAAGGGAAGATAAAGAAAGAGGGGGGAAGTAGAGAGCGGAGAAGGAGAAAAGAGAGTGTCTCCCACGTGGTTGGGGCTCTTTAAAGGGAAACCGTGCAGGCATGCCCTAGACTTGGTCCTCAGAGGCCCATCAGAACACCTCTGCAGGCAGGGGCATGGCCGCAATATAATTTGAAGTCCGGTATGGAGATGCCTCCTGAGGTTCTGAAGTTGAGCAATATTGTTTTGGCAATCCTGTCTTTCCTGTTATTCCAAATGAAATTGAGTATTGTTCTTTCAAGGTCTGTTAAAAATTGTGTTGGGATTTTGATGGGAATTGCATTGAATCTTTAGATTGCTTTTGGTAAGATTGCCATTTTCATTATGTTGATCCTACCTATCCAGGAACATGGGAGAACTTTCCATTTTCTGATATCCTCTTCAATTTCTTTCTTCAGAGATTTAAAGATTTTTGTCAGACAGATCTGATACTGCTTTGGTTATAGTTACACCCAGGTAATTAATACTATTTACAGTCATGTGTCCCTTATTTCTTTTTCAGCCTGTTTTTCTTTAGTGTATAGGAGGGCTACTGATTTCATTGAGTTAATATTGTATCCTGCTACATTGCTGAAGGTGTTTATCAGCTGCAGAAGTTCCCTGGTAGAATTTTGTGGGTCACTTTTGTATACAATAATATCATCTGCAAAAAGAGATAGTTTCACTTTTTTTTTTCCAATTTGTATCCCCTTAATCTCCTTTGTTCTATTATTGCTTTAGCTAAAACTTCGAGAACTATATTGAATAGATAAAGAGAGAGGGGGACAGTCTTCCTGATTTTAGTGGGGTTTTTGACATTTAGTTTGATGTTGACTGTTGACTTTTTCTAAATCACCTTTATTATATTATATTTTCCTTGTATTCCTGATCTCTCCAAGACCTTTATCATAAAGGAGTGTTGGATTTTGTCAAAGGCTTTTTCAGCATCTAAGGAGATAATCATGTGTTCTTTTTTTTCTTCAATTTGTTTATATGATGGATGACATTTTCAGTTTTCTATATCTTGAACTATCCCTGCATTCCTGGGATGTAGCCTACTTGATTGTGGCGAATGACTTTTTTTTATATGTTCTTGGATTCAGTTTGCCAGAATTTTGTTGAGAATTTTTGCATCAATGTTCATGAGGGTAATTGGTTTCTAATTCTCTTTCTTTGATGTATCTTTGAGTGACTTGTATATCAAGATTATTGTGGCCTCATAAAAAGAGTTTAACAATATTCCTTCAATTTCTACTGTATGGAACAGTTTGAGGAGTATTGCTATTAGCTCTTCTTTGAATGTGTGGTAGAACTCTGCACTAAAACTATCTGGGCCTGGGCTGTTTTTATTTGGGAAACTTTTAATGGCAGCTTCAATTTCATTTGGTGTTATATGACTATTTAGGTCTTTAATCTGATCTTGATTTAATTTTGATAAGTGGTACTTGTCCAGAAAACTGTCCATTTCTTCTAGGTTTTCCATTTTTGTGGAGTATAGATTTTCAAAGTATAACTTGATAATTCTCTGCATTTCCTGGGGATCTGTTGTTATGTCCTGCTTTTCATTTCTGATTTTTTTAATTTAGATACCCTCTCCCCGCTTTTTTGGTTAGTTTGCATAAGGGTTTATCTATCTTGTTGACTTTCTCAAAGAACCAACTCTTAGATTCATTGATTCTTTGTATTGCTCTTTTTGTATCAATTGTGTTGATTTCAGCTCTAAATTGATTATTTCCTGCCACCTACTCCTTCTATGTGAGTTCGCTTCTAATTGTTCTAAGGCTTTCAGCTGTGCTGATAGTTCTCTTGTATGGGATTTCTCTAGTCTTTTCATGTAGGTATCTAATGCTATGAATTTTGCTTTTAAGACTGCTTTCATTGTATCCCATAAATTTGGGTATATCATGGATTCATTCTCATTAAATTCTAGGAAGTCATTGATTTGTTTCTTAATTTCTTCCTTGACCCAGAGATGGTTCTATTGAGTGATGTTTAGTTTCCATGAGTTGGTAGGCTTTCTGTGATTCTTGATGTTGTTGACTTCTAACTTTAGACCATGGTGATCTGATATGGCACAAGGAGTTATACCCACTTTTTTGTACCTGATGATATTTGTTTTATGACCTAGTATGTGGTCAGTTTTAGAGAAAGTTCCATGAGGTGCTAAGAAATATGTATATTCCTTTTTGTTTGGGTGGAGGGTTCTGTATATATCTACTAAGTGCACTTGTGTCATAACTTCTGCTAGATCCCTTATTTCTCTGTTGAGTTTCTGTCTGGTTGACCTATCCAAGTGTGAAGGTGGGGTATTGAAGTCTCCCACTATTAGTGTGTCAGGTTTGATATGAGGTTTAAGCTTTAGCAGTGTCTCTTTTATATATGTAGGTGTCCTTGTGTTAGGGTCATAGATATTCAGGATTGAAATTTTGCCTTGGTGGATTTTTCCTGAGATGAATAAGTACTGTCTGTTCTTATCTCTTTTTGTTGATTTTAGTTTAAAGTCTATTTTGTTAGATATTACAATGGCTACACCAGCTTGTTTCTTAGGGACATTTGATTGGAAAATCTTTTCCCCACCCTTTACTCTGAGCCTGTGTCTGTCTCTAAAGTTGAGATGTGTTTCTTATATGCAGCAGAAGGATAGTTTCTGTTTTTGTATTCATTGTGCTAGGGTGTGTCTTTTCATAGGTGAATTGAGTCTATTGATACTAAGGGATATTAATGACCAATGATCGATATTTCCTGTCATTTTTGGTAGTAGCTTATATTTTCTTTTTCTTTTTGGAGGGAGTTGTTCTGTGGGGTTATCAATTGTTTGTGGTTACATGAGTGTTTCTGGTTTCCTTAGGTTGGAATTTTCCCTCTAGGGCTTTTTATATGGCCAGACTTGTGGTTAGGCATTGTTTAAATCTGGTTATTTCATGAAATATCTGGTTTACTCCATCTATGCTGATTGATAGTTTTGCTGGGTACAGTAGTCTAGGTTGGCATCCATGGACTTTTAGTGTTTATATATTGTCTGACCTAGACCTTGTTGCTTTCTTTGTTTCCATTGAATAGTCAGGTGTTATTCTGATAGGTCTGCCTTTATAGGTGATTTGACCTTTTTTTTTGCAGCTCTTAGTATTTTTTCTTTGTTCTGTAGGTTTAGTGGCTTGATAATCATATATTGAGCAGACTTTTTATGTGAGTCTAGTCTATTTGGTTTTCTGTAGGCTTCCTGTATCATTATAGGCATTTCCTTCTTTAGGTTGGGAAAGTTCATCTATGATTTTGTTGAATATATTTTCTGTGCCTTTAAGCTGGTATTCTCCTTCTTTGTTTCCAATTATTCTCAAGTTTGGTCTTTTCATGGTGTCTCAAATTTCCTGGACATTTTGTGTTATCAGTTTTTTGGTTTTACTGTTTTCTTTAACTGATGTATCTATTACCACTATTGAGTCTTCCACCCCAGAGATTCTCTCTTCCATCTCTTGGATTCTGTTGGTTATACTTGAATCTGTGGTTCCGGGTCTTTTTTTCAGATTTTCTACTTCTAGATGTCTTGGTTTGTGCTTTGTTTATTTCTTCTATTTCAATTTTTAATTCGTGGTAATTTTTTCACCTGTTTGTTCTCTTTTTCTTGGTTCTCTTTATTTTCTTTCAAGGCTTTGTTCATTTCTTCTAATTTTCTGTTTGTATTTTCTTCTATTTCTTTAAGGAATTCTTTTAAGGCTTCTATTAGTTTCATAAATCTGTTTTTAGATAATTTCCTTCTGTTCCTTCTTTATTATTATATTCAGGTCTTGAAGCTATAGAACTTTTTGCTTCTTTTGGTAGTGTTTTGTTGACCTTTGTATTGTTGTATGTATTATTGCACTGGCATCTGCTCATTGTTTTCTCGATTCACTCTTGGCTAATTCTTGGTCAGTTCTTAGTGGGTTGTTGGTCTAAGGGCTCTTAATCAGCTATGTGTTCAGAGGGCAGGCTTCTCTTGTGAGGTCACAGTGCTGTTGTCAACTCTTGACCTCTTATCTCTCAGCTATGCACCCAGGGACTCAGCTGCTCCCCCACTGTTATCATGCCAGCCGTGTTCTGGACTGACTGTGTTCCATGCTGAAGCTGAGTGCCCCTCTCAGGGCTTGGATTCAGGTGGCAGAAGCCACCATTTTACCACTCAGCATTTTCAATTTGTGTTTATGCTTTTGCCAGGTTTAATTAAAGGGCTACTAGTGCTTCAGTTTCTTCTGACTTCATAATCATTTTTCTTTTGTTCTGTCCTTCTGATAACAAAGACTTCTTGTTAGTTTTTAAAACACCATTTTTTCTCTACTTTGACAATTAAATATTTTCTATTGCTCTGTCCTCAAGTTGGCTGAGTCCCTTATCATTTCTATTCTTCAAAATCTGGTAATTCTTTATTTTCCACCTCAGAAATTGTATATTTTTTGTTGTTTAGAAATTTTCTATTGTTTTTTCTCACACTTTCAATTTTGTTAAAGTTTTCCCATTATCTTCATTTTAAAGATGGCCAACATTACACCTCACAGTGGCTGTAGGTATCTACTTTAAAATCTTGCCAGATGATGGCAACATTTATCTTAATTCATAACTTGTAGTCACATGAATATTTTTTCCAATATGTGTCACAATTTTTAATTCTTTATATTTTGGACTGTGGCTTGAACAATTTCAGCATGATGTTATAAGAGGTAGGTCTGGTTTCAATCCTATAGAAAGTGTTGAAAATTTATTTTACCTTCAGCAGGTTCATTCTGCATGTTATAATCTATTTTTATATGCTGTTGTGATTTTCAGACACTGGCAGTGGTACTGAGATCCACTGTGCTGCAGTGTCATATTAGGTCACAATTGGTGGCCTTCTTTGGCCTTCTCTGGGTTATTCTCAAAGTCATGAGATGCTATAAGCATGAAATTGAGACCTTAAATGTTGGAATGATTACAGATCTTCATAAATAGACTTCCTTTATCTGACTTCTCAATATCAAACATCATGTTGATACTAAGTGACCCTCATACATACATGATACAGCTTATGGTCCTATAGCCAGAAACTTGAAATTTCATCACTTCACTGTTGCAGTGAGAAACCAGAGAAAAGGAAGAAAGCCAACCATTTTAGCCAGCAGCTCTATCAGGAGGAGACTGCTGCTTATAGGTGTAGGTCCTTCTGAACTCCACTTACTGGCAGTTTTCACTACTGCCCTTAGAGGAGCACTGGGGTCTGAGGACTGGACCAAAAGTGGACCACATATGACAGTACTGCAGCCCTTTCTGTCCCTTAGATCAGAACTAGAAAGGCTTGTGCCCAGTGTCTTTACAGTGGTGTTAACTTCCTAGTTTGTGTTCTGACAGAAGAGAAAGCAGAGGTGATGGAGAAAATCACTATAAAGATTCCATCTTAAGTAAATATGGCATAAATGTCAAAAATATAACATGTGTATATGCACATACACTAAAATCATATAACTACACACAGATTCATTAAGGAAAACCTTCAGAAAGAATTTAATTCTTAAAAAAAAAAAATTGTAGCATTGCATACATCAAACTCTAAGATCTCACTCTAGTAATAGGCATCCAAATCTGCAGTAGCAAAGAGTGCTAGCACAAAAACAAAACGAAACAAAACAAAACAAAACAAAAAAACCAAGAGTCACTGAACTATCAGACATATAAATTTGCTTTTTACCAGATGCATTATTCTACCTGTGGTCCTAATCTCCTCTGGCCTTAATGTCTAATTTCTTCTGCTCTTTTCTGCTTGGAAGCTTCCTCATCCATCTCCTGGTTGCGGCCTCCTCCTTTGTCTCCTCCTCCTTCTCCTCATCTTTCTTCCCCTCTTCCTTTTTCTCCTTCTTCTTGACAAGAGTTATTTATTTATTGTATTGTATTGGTATTTGCCTGTATGTATGTCTGTGTGAATGGAACTGGAGTTACTGACAGTTGTGAGCTGCCATGTAGGTGCTAGGAATTGAACCCAGGTTCTCTTCTCTGGAAAAGCAGACACTGCTCCTAACCACTGAGCAATCTCTCAAGTAATGCTATCTTCACAGCCCCTTCCCCAGGTCCTTAATACAGTTTTCTCTTTAAATTCCTAGGAACATTAAATAGGTCAAATGTTACGATGAGTGTAGAAGTTTTCAAAAAATATACCTTAAAACAGATCAGATGGTTTTATGGAACCAAGAACAGAAAAACATGTGCCCCTTTAAATTCATGTCTAATATTTTAAAAATAAGCATATGAAAGATCATAAATTAATTTTACTTACAATTAATTGTTACTTACAATGCATGGACCTTCTAACAATTAAATAATTAATAAGAACATCTATCACTTGCTTGGAGATCTGACCTCAATGAACAAAATAAGTTCTTTTCAAACTATGTAAATACAATAGTTAGAATTTTTCTTAATAATCAATGATAAGCACTTAAAAATAGATCTCTTATGTTCAGTGGCTCCTTCGGAAAGGAGTTGTCATAATCTAGTGAAGTTGAATTTGTTTATATCACAGGTCCCATAGGCCCACTTGTACACAGATACTGAAGAGTAAAAAGTAAAAATAATTTGCAACAATGGAAGAAATTATTTTTTTTTGGAGTCAAATATGTATATGATTCTATCT
>PVIH01005825.1:98460-119092 GCA_004025045.1 Sigmodon hispidus
TTTTCATCCCTGTATAACCTTATTCAAGGTCTCTTCCCCCTCCCAACACATCTAGTCATTTTTTTCCTCTGCAACTCCCCATCCCCTCCCTGGGCAGGGAGCAGACAGTCCCATGGTCCCACTGACCCAGTAATGCTTAGATCAGTCTCCACTTCTGGCCAAATCCAGTTCTTTCCCCCCTCCCTCAAGAGTGAGTCAGATGTTCTTCTAGGTGGAGTGGGATCCAAAGGGTCAGTCCAGGGTGTTTCTGATCCCAAGCTGTTACTCTTGTAAAAGCAAGAGTCCAAATATTAGTCAACAGTCAAAAATGTGATAAATCAGACATGTTACAATGTGATAGTACATAGGAATCACACAGAAGTCATTTTGTCTATGTAAAATAAGTAAGGTCATGCTGACAAATAAATCAGCAGAGACAGCTATAATCTAGTAAGATAAAAGGCTACAGAAGCATCATCTCCAGACATTCAACACACATTTTGAAGGCTCTATCAATAAACTAGTGCAGTCATCTTGCATGCCTAGATACACAGACCAGTCAAACAAAAGACAAAACCACAGAAAGACTGAAGCATATGCAAAGTATATCTATACATTGAATACTTGAATAAACTATAATTTCCAGTTACTAAGATAAAGACTGACTTTATAGTAAATATTCCTAAAATTACTTAGTAATAGTCACAGCAAAATGCAAAGGTGGGGTTTGGTGAGCAGACGGCTTACTGCATAAGCATAAGAGCCTGGATTCAAATTCCCAGAACCAAAGTACAAGTCCCATGTTACAGCACACTTTTGTCATCCAGTACTCCTAAGGTGAGGTAGGAGGCAGTGATGGGAAACACAGAAGTTCTTGATCCAGCTAACCTACCATATGCAACAAGCAACAAGAGACCTCATCTCAAACAAGGTACAAGGTGATAGACAAGGTTGTTCTCTGACTTTCACATGTGTGCCATGGTAAGAACATTCTTACACACATACACAAAGATATGTTTTAAAACACAAAACATGATCTATATTTCACACCAAATAAATTTAAATAACTTAGGAAACTACACATAAAATAAATTATGTAAATCATGGGTTAATTAATTTATAATTTAGTGTAGCTATGTAATTATTCAATATCCAGAAGCAGTAAAAGAAAAAGCTAGTAAGTTTATCCACACATAAACTGAAATTCTATAGCACAAAATAGGTGTTAAAGCCATAAAAACCCAACTAACAATCTCAGGCAAAAAACCCTTCTCTGTGTTGTTCCCTATGTCAGTGCTGGTGACTGAGCCTTACATCAGTCATTGTGGCAGAGATTTCCTCAACCAGGGTAGATGTAGTGAAATATTCTATAAACAAAAGGATAAACACTAACAATTAAAGATATCTTGAAGTTGAGGGACAAGGGTTCAAAATTCTAATAGAACTCTGCAAAAAAAAAAAAAAAAAAAAAAAAAAAAAAAAAAAAAAAAAAAAAAAAAAAAAAAAAAAAAAAAAAAAAAAAAAAAAAAAAAAAAAAAAAAAAAAAAAAAAAAAAAAAAAAAAAAAAAAAAAAAAGATTTCCATCTGAAATAATATAAAAATGTCCTGAAGCTACTGTAAAAATATTAAATTCAATTATAATGAGGTTCATAAATAAAAGTAACTCAATTATTTTACTTACTAAACTGAATAAACTGTAAGTATCACAAAACTGTCTGCTCAATGGCCCTGTGCACTTTCATACATTACTGGTGGAAACACATACTGCCATGAGCCTTCTGGAGTATTTGGTAAATTATATATCTAGTTGCCTTTTGAACCAACAAATATCTGGACAGCTTCACTGAAGATTTCAGCCCCACAACACATATGCACAAGGTTGTTTACTGTGTTACTTGAATCAACTTAATTGTATACATTTGTGAGTGTAATTGAACCTACCACATTCACTCAAAAGAATAACTCATAGTTGTTAACAAAAAAGAAGATTCACACATTGATGGGGGAGATTTTCAGAATGTACTTCTGAGAAAAAAAATCCAAGTATGAAAGAATTTCTACAGCATGCTTTCATTAGTATTTAAGAGAAGAAAATATAGTAAAACCTATGTGTTTTCTCATTCTTGTAAAAAAAAAATTACTTGCAGGAAATTAATATGAAAGCTGTTTTTTTAAAAAGAGCCTGGACTCTGATATCAACATATAAGGAAAAAAATGTGGTTCTTCTATGAAAATTACAATTATTTTTTGTCTCTCTGTGTGTGCATGCACACAAGCACACATGTCCATACAGTGTGTGCTTTCATATGTATATATGGGGTATTGTGATAATACACATGTGTGAGGTCAGAGGTCAATATGTTCCATGCTAGTACTGGGGATTAAATTCAGGTCCTTGAGTTTGGTGGCTAGCACCTCTAACCATAGAGCCATCTTGCAAACTCAAGAACCAGGTTCTATAAATCTTGCTTTGTGTAGCTTTGCATTTAAAAACCATGCATGTTCCTTGTGCTCCAGTAATGAATAATAGAAATTATGCAAGATGTAGGTAACTTGAGTGGCTTTGCTGTAAGTACCATGTATATTTCTTGTGCTCCAAAAGCAAACAACAAAAGTCATACAAGATGTAGGATACTTGAATGACATGGGACAAAACTTCCAATATACACCACACATGCATACAAACATACACACACACACACACACACACACACACACACACATATACACACAGAGAGAGGGAAAGAGATGGGGGAGAGATACACACTTTGTGTACATATTACCACACTGAATGAACAAAGAACATGAAACTTATGTGAAGAATAATAAAGATTATATATTGTCACCCTAAAACTAAGGAGTATTGCCCACGATATTTCTTATTTATTAATATTTTCTCACAAATATAGAGATTAGCAACCTGTAAATTACTTTTTGCAGACATGAAGTGAATAAATAGGCAAGCATATTTTAAATAGGAAACAGTAAGGGTATTCATTTATTAATGTATTGAACTATGAATAAGGATGGGAAATAACCAAAATGAATCCTTTGATAATAAATTGAATCAGATGTGTTGATATGAAGAAAGTTTTTGTATATGTGTCTGTGCATGCACACTCATGTGTGCATATGTCTTTCCTAGCTGTTCTGTGGAGTAGCCGTGAACATCAGTCAAAGCATTGAAAATAACTAATATTTGAATTTAAGCTTCTAAAAGTTATTCTTTAATAACATGGGGCCATAGCTCCTTGAAAGAGAAAATCTAGTTGTTTCCAAGAATTAGTACAAACAAGTCACAAAAGAACCTGTAGTAGTTTTCAGTGCCAGAGTGTAAAGAGTTGCCTAGAATGCCCTAGGAACACATTAAAAAACACAGAAGCCATCCCCAGGAAAGTTGAGACAACATGATAAAACAGGATGAACATTGCAATGGACCATTTACAACACAATAAATACCCAGGCTGAGTGTTCATACTAGTTCTCATATAGAGAAGAGGTGAAAAGAACTCCTGAGTATTGTCCAAGAAGATCAACAAAGAAGCCCAAGCAAGCATCACAGATCATAGAGTCAATTGAGATCCAAAGCTAATGTTTATATTACACTTATATCTCTTCATTGAAACCTAGAATGGAAAAAAAAAAACAAAATAAGATACTAACAGAAAATAAATGGTAAAATCTGAAATGCAGTATACTTCAGCTATTGAACATTTCCAGTGTTAACTTCCTGGCTTTGATAATGGAATTAGGTGCAATGATGATCTTTGCAGAAGTTGGGTTAAGAATATTTTGTGCTGGTGCTGTCTGCAGAGTAAGTCCTAGTGAACTCTGTAGCAGATGCAAATAAAGTCTGCCTGTCACCATACCCACAGGTGCTACTGAGGGAATTTGCATGGTTACTCACCTCCACCTCGAACTGAGCAAACAGGCAACTACAGGGGTCCCTGAAGGACAGACTCAGACCCCGCCCAGAGGTGAGGAGGGGTCACCAGGCCCAAGTGTCAATATCCCAGCCAAGGAGGGAGAGTTGAGCTCACATTGGTTCTGGTTACGCTTCCAGGAACAGGTGCTATCTGCAGAGTAAGTCCCAGTGAACTTTGTAGCAGGTACAGATAAAGTCTGCCTGTCACCATACCCACAGCTGCTACTGAGGGAATTTGCACGGCTACCAACCTCAACCTCGAACTGAGTGAACAGATGACTTCTGGGGTCTCTGAAGGGAAGATTCAGACCCTACCCAAAGAGGTGACAGAAGACACACAAGCCCGAGTGCCACAACTGACCAGAAGCCATCTAATCGTGAACCACTGAAGCCATGGGCAAACGTCAGTGCAAAAAATTACATAATAATACAAAGAACAACATGGTAACTCCAGAAGAGAGTGGCGATCTTACAAATACAAGAACTGAACAGAGCAATGAAGAGGAAACAGAAGGAAGCAACAACAAAAAATACTTTATGATGATCATCGAAGCTCTCAAAGAAGATATGAAAAATAGCCTTAAATAAATACAAGAAAATACAAACAAAAAACTGGAAGAGATGAACAAATCAATGAAAGAAACGTGCCAGGAACTAAAAGCTGAAATAAAAGCAGAAATGGAAGCAATAAAAAGGGAACAAAATGAGACAAAGATGGAAATAGAAAATCTGAATAAAAAAGCTGGAACCACAGATACAAGTATAACAAACAGAGTTCAAGAGATGGAAGATAGAATCTCTGAAGTGGAAGACTCAGTAGCTCAAATAGATATATCAGTCAAAGAAAATAGTAAAACTAAAAAAGCCATGACTCAAAATGTTCAGAAAATCCGGGACACCATGAAAACACCTAATTTGAGAATAATAGGAATAGAAGAAGGAGAAGAATACCACCTCAAAGGCACAGGTAATGTTTTCAATAAAATCATAGAAGAAAACTTCCCTAACCTGAAGAAGGAAATGCCTATAAAGATACAAGAGGCTTACAGAACACCAAATAGATATGACCCCCCAAAAAAGTCAGCGTGCCACATTATAATAAAGGCACAAAACATACAGAACAAAGAAAAAATTTTAAGAGCTGCAAAAAAAAGGGCCAACTCACATATAAAGGCAGACCTATCAGAATAACACCTGACTATTCAATGGAAATGATGAAAGCTAGAAGGGCTTGGTCAGAAGTTATACAGACGCTAAAACAGCATGGCTGACAAACTAGAATACTATACCCTGCAAAATTATCAATCACCATAGATGGAGTAAACAAGGTATTTCAGGACAAAGTCAGACCTAAAGAATATCTGCCTACCAATCCAGCACTACAGAGAGTATTAGAGGGAAAACTCCAACTTATAGACCCCAGATACACCCACAAAATCACAAACAATCAATAATTCCACAGAAGAATACTCCAGAGCAAGGAAATACAAACAAGTTACCACCAAAAATGGCATGAAATATGAATCAATGTTCACTAATTTCCCTTAATATCAATGGTCTCAACTCTCCTATAAAACATCACACACTAACAAGATGGAAACAACAACAGAAGCCATCTTTCTGTTGCCTACAAGAAACACACCTCAACTGCAAAGACAGACACAGGCTTAGAATAAAGGGTTGGGAAAACATTTTCCAGTCAAACGGTCCTAAGAAACAAGCAGGGGTTACAATCCTAATATCTAACAAAGAAGACTTTAAGCTAAAAGCAATTAAAAGGGACCAAGATGGTCACTACTTATTCATCACAGGAAAAGTTGGACAAGAGGAGATTTCAATCTTAAATAATTATGCCCCTAATATAAGGGCATCTACTTATGTAAAAAAACACTGCTAAAGCTCAAATCCCACATCAATTCTTACACCCTAATAGTGGGAGTCTTCAATACCCTACTTTCAACCCTGGATAGATCAACCAGACAGAGTCTCAACAGAGAAATAAGAAGTCTAAAAGAGGTTATGATACAAATGGATTTAATAGACATCTACAGAACCTTCCACCCAAAGGCAAAGGAATATATATATTTCTCAGTTCCTCATGGAACTTTCTCTAAAATTGACCACATAATTGGTCATAAAGCAAATATCAGCAGATACAAAAAAGTGGAAATAATCCCTTTTAACATATCGGACCACCAGGGCCTAAAGTTAGAGTTCAACAACATCAAAACCCAAAGAAAGCATACCAACTCATGGAAACTAAACATCACTCAGATGAACCATCTCTGGGTCAAGGAAGAAATTAAGAAAGAAATCAAAGTCTTCCTAGAATTCAATGAAAATGAATCTACAACGTATCCAAACTTGTGGGACACAATGAAAGCAGTCTTAAGAGGAAAATTCATGGCACTAGATGCCTATATAAAAACCTAGAGAAATCCCACACTAGAGACCTAACAGCGCAGTTGAAAGCCTTAGAACAATTAGAAGCAAACTCAACTAGAAGGAGTAGATGGCAAGAAATAATCAAACTTAGAGCTGGAATCAATACAATTGAAACAAAAAGAACAATACAAAGAATCAATGAATCTAAGAGTTGGTTCTTTGAGAAAGTTAACAAGATAGATAAGCCCTTAGCCAAACTAATCAAAAAACAGAGAGAGAGTGTTCAAATCAGCAAAATCAGAAATGAAAAGGGGGACATAACAACAGACCCCTAGGAAATACAGAGAATTATCAGATCATATTTTGAATATCTGTATTCCACAAAAATGGAAAACCTAGAAGAAATGGACAGCTTTCTGGACAGGCACCATCTACCAAAACTAAATGAAGATCAGATTAATTACCTAAACAGGTCTATAACCCTTAAGGAAATTGAAGCTGTCATTAAAAACCTCCCCAAAATGAAAGCCCTGGCCCAGATGGTTTCAGTGCTGAATTCTACCAGACATTCAAAAAAGAATTACTACCGTTACTCCTCAAACTATTTCACACAGTAGAAACTGAAGGAATATTGCCAAATTCCTTTTATGAGGCCACAATAACCCTAATACCCAAGCCACTCAAAGACACAACAAAGAAGGAGAATTACAGACCAATTTCCCTCATGAATATTGATGCGAAAATTCTCAACAAAATCTTGGCAAACCGTATACAACAATGTATAAAAGATATCATCCACCACGACCAAGTAGGCTTCATCCCAGAAATGCAGGGCTGGTTTAACATGTGAAAAACTCTAAATTTTATCCATCATATAAAAAACTAAAGGAACAAAACCACATGATCATATCCTTAGATGCTGAAAAATCCTTTGACAAAATCCAACACTCCTTTATGATTAAAGCCCTAAAGAGATCAGGAATACAGGGAGAATACCTAAATACAATAAAGGCGATTTACAGGAAGCTGACAGCCAGTATCAAACTTAATGGAGAAAAACTCAAAGCAATCCCACTAAAGTCAGGAACTAGACAAGGATGTCCTCTCACCCCTTATCTATTCAATATAGTTCTCAAAGTTTCAGCTAAAGCAATAAGGGAAAGAAAAGAGATTAAGGGCATACAAATTGGAAAAGAAGAAGTTAAGCTATCTCTATTTGCAGATGATATGATTGTATGCATAAGTGACTCACAAAAATCTTCCAAGGAACTGCTACAGCTGATAGACACCTTCAGCAATGTAGCAGGATACAAGATTAACTCAAAGAAATCAGTAGCCCTTCTATACACTAAAGATAGAAGAGCTGAAAAAAAATAAGGGAAACATTACCCTTCATAATAGCTGCAAATAGTATTAAATATCTTGGAGTAACTATAACCAAAGAAGTAACAGACCTATTTGACAAAAATTTTAAAACACTGAAGAAAGAAATTGAAGAGGATATCAGAAAATGGAAGGCTCTCCCATGTTCCTGGATCGGTAGGATCAACATAGTAAAAATGGCAATTCTACCAAAGGCATTCTACAGATTCAATGCACTGCCCATCAAAATCCCAACACAATATTTTTTGGACCTTGAAAGGACAATACTCAATTTCATTTGGAATAATAGGAAAGCCAGGATTGCCAAAACAATTTTACTCAACAAAAGAACCTCAGGAGGTATCACCATCCCTGACTTCAAGCTATACTATAGAGCTACAGTAAAAAATCAGCCTGGTACTGGCATAGAAACAGACTTGTGGACCAGTGGAATAGAATTGAGGATCCAGACATTAACCCAAAAACCTATGAACACCTGATCTTTGACAAAGAGGCCCAAAACATTCAATGGAAAAAAGATAGTATATTTAACAAATAGTGTTGGCATAGCTGGATGGAAGTGTGCAGAAAAATGCAAATAGTTCCGAGCCTGTCACCCTGCACAAAACTCAAATCCAAATGGATCAAAGACCTAAACTTAAACCCAACCACTTTGAATTTAATAGAAAAGATAGTGGGAAATACACTTCTACAAATTGGCACAGGCGACCACTTCCTAAATATAACACCAGTGGCACAGACACTAAGACCAACAATCAATTAGTGGGATCTCCTGAAGCTGGGAAGCTTCTGCAAAGCCAAGGACACTGTCAATAGGACAAAACGCCAGCCTACAGAATGGGAAAAGATTTTCACCAACCCTACAAGTGATAGAGGACTGATCTCTAAGGTATATAAATAGCTCAAGAATTTAGAGCCCAAAACCTTGAATAACCCTATCAAAAATGGGGTACAGATCTAAAAAGGGAATTCTCAGCAGAGGAACTACAAATGGCTGAAAGGCACCTGAAAAAGTGCTCCTCATCTTTAGCCATCTGAGAAATGCAAATCAAAACAACTTTGAGATAACACCTAACACCTATTAGAGTGGCTAAGATAAAAGGCACAGATGACAGCCTATGTTGGAGAGGATGTGGAGCATGGGGAACACTCCTCCATTGTTGGTGGGAGTGTAAGCTTGTTCAGCCACTTTGGAATTCAATATGGTGGTTTCTCAGAAAATTGAGAATCAATCTCCCCAAGGACCCAGCAATACCACTTCTGGGTGTATACCCTAATGAGGCACATTCACACTCCAAAGGTATTAGCTCAACTATATTCACAGCAGCATTATTTGTAATAGCAAGAACCTGGAAACAACCTAGATGTCTCTCAATTGAAGAATGGATTAACAAACTGTGGTACATCTGCACAATGGAATACTACTCAGCAGTAAGAAAAAATGATATTCTAATATTCGCAGGCAAATGGGTGGATTTGGAGAATATCCTCCTGAGCGAGGTATCACAGTCGCAGAACGATAAGCACGGGATGTTCTCACTCATTAGTAGTCTCTAAACAAACAAACAAGAAAAAAAGCCAAGCATGCCCAAGTGACAAACCATAACCACTGAACATCTTTGGATCAGAAACACCACGGACTGACCCTTCAGACCCCACTCCAAGTATAGGAACACCTGACTCACTCTTGAGGGAGGTGGGACAAAACTGGATTTGGCCAAGAGTGGAGACTGATACAAACATTATTGGGTCAGTGGGACCATAGGACTGTCTGTTCCCTGCCCAGGGAGGGGATGGGGAGTTACGGAGAAGAAAAATGACCTGAAGTGGTGGGAGGGGGAAGGGATCTTGAATAAGGTTATACAGGGATGGAAAAAAAAGTTCAGAGGGAAAGCTGAACACAAAGTAAATATATGTATAGCAATCTTATTTGCATTATCACCCTTGATAAGTCATGCTTATGATTTTTATCTTCTTTATAGTTATTGTTAACTTTTCAGCATTTTAAATTCATTTTACTGTTTTTTGATAAATACAGAATAAATAAAGAAAAAAAATAAAAATAAAACTCTAGAAGGAAAAAAAAAAGAATATTTTGCACAGAAATACACTTAAGTAATTCTGTAGCATTTCAGTAAGTCTAAAAGCAATTCTTAATAAAAGATGTTGAAGAAAATATATATTTCAAGTCACAGCATTTTCACTTACACTATTAAATAATCTTAAGGGAATGATAAATAGAAAGATTGTTTAGAAGGTCCATTTGAAGCTGACAGCATGAGAATTGAGCTGTGGATGGACACTGGAGATGTGTAAAGGTAAATTCAATGTTTGTACATTGATATTGAAAACATGAACATTTTAATGTGACTTCTTTGAACCATAATATAAAACAATCCTTGAATCCATTTATATATTAATAAATACAAATGCATGAGATTCTAGCCAAAGCAGAACAGACTACATGAGAAACATTTGCATCAATTTGAGTACCTATCACTGGATGAGAACATGCCTAAAAGGCTTTAGATGTATTGCTTGAAATACTGGCTCGGTTGACTCTAAATGGAGGTCCCCATATGAACAAGCTTTGAAGACAGGACTATCTTGGCAATGGTGCAGCCTAGTTCTGGGTGAACAGTCTATGGAGAAAAGAAGGGTAGAGTTAATCTTGTATCCTGCTACACTGCTGAAGGAGTTTATCAACTGTAAAAGTTCCCTGGTAGAATTTTGTGGGTCACTTAGGTATACAATCATATCATCTACAAAAAGAAATAGTTTCACTTCTTCTCTCTAATTTGTATCCCCTTAATCTCCTTTCATTCTCTTATTGCTTTAGCTAAAACTTGAAGAACTATGTTGAATAGATAAGGGGAGAGGTGACAGCCTTGTCTAGTTTCTGGTTTTAGTGGGATTGCTTTGAGTTTTTCTCCATTTACTTTGGTGTTGGCCTTTGTCTTCTTGTAAATCGCATTTATTATACTTAGGAATTTTCCATGTGTTCCTGATATCTCCAGGACTTTTATCATAAAGGAGTGATGGACTTTGTCAAAGACTTTTTCAGCATGTGGAGTTTTTTCTTTCAATTTGTTTATATGATGCATGACATTTATGGTTTTTTGTACGTTGAACCATCCCTGCATTTCTGGGATGAAGCCTACTTGATCGTGATGGAAAACTTTTTTTTTATGTTGTTGTGATCAGTTTACCAGAATTTTGTTGAGTATTTTTGCATCAATGTTCATGAGGGAGAGTGGTCTGTAATTCTCTTTTTGTTGCATCTTTGAGTGGCTTGGTTCTCAGGGTGATTGTGGCCTCATAAAAAGAGTTTGGTAGCATTTCTTCAATTTCCACTGTATGAAACAGTTTGTTGAGTATTGGTAGTCTTGTTTGAATGCCTGGGAGAATTCTGCAGTAAAACCATCTGGACCTGGGCTTTATTTATTTGGGAGACTTTTAATAACAGCTTCAATTTCTCTTGGTGTTATAGGTCTGTTTAGGTCTTCAATCTGTTCTTCATTTAATTTTGATAATTGGTACTTGTCTAGAAAGCTGTCTATTGCTTTTGGGTTTTCCATTTTAGTAGAGTATATATTTTTAAAGTATGACCTGATAATTCTCTGAATTTCCTGGGTGTCTGTTCAGCAATGTAGCAGGATACAAGATTAACTCAAAAAAATCAGTAGCTCTCCCATACACTAAAGACAAACAGGCTGAAAAAGAAATAAGGGAAAATCACCCTTTATAATAGCTGCAAATATAATTAAATATCTGGTATAACTACAACAAAAGAAGTAACAGATCTATTTGAAAAAACTTCAAATCACTGAAGAAAGAAATTGAAGAGGATATCAGAAAATGGAAAGATCTCCCATGCTCCCAGATAGGTAGGATCAACATAGTGAAAACAGCAATCTTACCAAAAGCAATCTACAGATTCAATGCAATTCCCATCAAAATCCCAACACAATTTTTACAGACCTTGAAATAACAATACTCAGTTTCATTTGGAATAACAGAAAAGCCAGGATTGCCAAAACAATTTTGCTCAACAAAAGAACCTCAGGAGGCATCACCATCCCTGACTTCAAGTTATACTATAGAGCTACAGTATTAAAAACAGCCTGGTACTGTCACAAAAACAGACTTGCAGATCAATAGAATCTAACTGAAGACCCGACACTAACCCCACACACCTATGAATACCTGATTTTTTGACAAAGAGATAAAAAAAATATTCAATGTAAAAAGTATCTTCAACAAATTGTGTTGGCATTGTGTAGAAAAATACAAATAGATCCAAGCCTATCACCATGCACAAAACTTAAATCAAAGTGGAACAAAGACCTCAACATAAAACCATCTATACTGAACTTGATAGAAAAGAAAGTGGGAAATACCCTCCAAGGCATTGGCACAAGTGACCACTTCCTAACTATATCACCAGTAGCACAGACATTAAGAACAACAATCAATAAATGGGATCTCCTGAAACTGAGAATCTTCTGTAAGGCAAAGGACACAGTCATTAAAACAAAACAACAACATGCATAATGGGAAAAGAACTCAGAAAACCAGAACCTCAAACCCTGAATAACCCAATCAAAAATTGGGGTTCAGAACTTAAAAGGGAATTCTCAACAGAAGAATTAAAAATGGCTAGCCATCAGAGAAATGCAAATCAAAACAACTTTGAGATACTACTTTACACCTGTCAGAATGGCTATAATCAAAAACTCAGGTGACAGCCTATGCTGGAGAGGATGTAGAGCAAGGGGAACATTCCTCCATTGTTGGTGTGAGTGTAAACTTCTTCAGCCACTCTGGAATGCAGTATGGCGGTTTCTCAGAAAACTAGGAATCACTCTCCTCAAGGATCCAGCAACATACCTATTGGGCATATACCCTAAAGACACATATTCACATCCCAAAAGCATTAGCTCAACTATGTTCACAGCAGCATTATTCCTAATAGCAAGAACCTGGAAACAACCTAGATGGCCCTCAACTAAAGAATGGATTAACAAACTGTGGTAATCTACACAATGGAGTACTACTCAGCAGTAAGAAAAAATGATATCCTGAAATTCACAGGCAAATAGATAGATTTGGAGAATATCCTCCTGAGTGAGTTCTCACAATCCCAGAAGGATAAGCAGGGAATGTACTCAGTCATTAGTGAATTTTAAGCAAAAACATTCTTTCGTTCATTGAAAGATGATGGGTGAATAAAGCAATTTAAAACAGACCCATACACAAAACAAAATGAAACTTCTGGTTTGTCTGTAGAAGTGTTGCTTAGCAGAAATTTGTGGTGACCATAGTGCATCCTTGGGCATTAGCTATGATGTACTGTGCTTCCTTTATCTGTAGCTGAGCCTAACCTGGCTTGAGAAGCTTTAGATTTTATTTTTTATGTTTTATGTATTTTAGAGAAAAGAGAAGTTTTATTATTGTATGGGGGGATTTTGTTATCTATTCTGAATGTTTTGCTTTTTTATATAATGTTTGATATTGACAAAAAACAATAAAAAAGAATAGAAGAGTATCTACCTGTGAATAAAATCTGAAGAACAGCAAATGGAAGATAGTCCTTATTGGCCAATACCAGGAATGGGAGAAAAGACAGAAAATCCTGCACTGACTCTCAAGAAACACACTCAAGATAAAATTAAATCATGTAAATATTGATTGAGTTAAATTTGTCAAGTGTAGGTTTTATTATTAGTCAAAGTATTTTGGTGTCAAATAAAAAAGAATTGTAGAAAAGACAAAAAGTCATAACACAGTGCCTAACTTCTGCATTGATGGCCTCTGGCAGGTGTGTGGGTGAGGAAAGACTTGGTCTGGCCACAGGGAGTTTAATTATCCTCCAGTAAGTAAATGGGGAGATCATAAGAGTGGGTATGAATCTGAGAGGTTTGATAACTGAGTTTGATGGGGTACATGATGTAAAATCACCACATAATAAATATATAAATTTTTAAAAAAATGAAAAGACAAAAAAATCAAACTTTTAAATCAAGTATAAGAATAGAAATCAAGTATAAAGTGTATCTTGTTTCATACTTATAGCTTACATGGGTCATTAATTTGCAGTTTTTATTATTATGATTTATAATGCTAAAATATAAAACTCCTTTCCAGGTACCTAACACTATCATGGATAATATTTCACCCTCGAGGAGTTAATATTTTGTCTAAATTGGATGCACATGGTTTTACTTTGCATGGAATTCTACATGTAACTCAGAGGACAAGAAGCCCATGAACACCACAGTATCATGTGGGCTCTTGGAGTCCCTAGAGAATGACTATTTGTGATTTCCTAGGCTGGAGTTGATACTTTCATTACTGATAGAAAGTTCAGAGGGTAACTACATCCCAACTGATGTAGGAAACATGTTTAATCCTATAGAAACCTGCATCTGAGTCTTTTTAGTAAAATTTTTTCCTCCTTTAGGAGCAAAATTTTAAGAAACTTCTTTTTGAAAAGATTTTCATTAAAACATTGTTCAAAATTTCATCCACAGGAAAAAGGCAATTAGCCACTAACTTGCTTGATATTATCTTTATTGCTTAGGTCATCATTTTAAGGAGTTAGTTATAGACGAAGCAATGTTCCTGATAAAGCAGTTGATCTCTGTCAAATTTACCAAATCCTTCATGTGAGTGGGTGCACATCAAAGCATCCATCAGTCAAACCTGCATTTTTCACCAAAGCTGACATGAAGATTTCTCTTCTAGAATTGTTTTTGCAGCTATCTACACATTCAGGGATATAATTCTGAGTGGATAATTTTAATCCATTCATAAAGGATTTGATTTCTGGAAAGACAGTTATGTGAATGCAGTACAATGAATGAGTAGATGATGAATCTGATCCATACAATTCTGGGCTCCAATGAGTATGATTTCAAATGATTCTGGTTACACCACAGACATTCTCCAATGGACTTGACTCAAATGGCACCTTTGTTAACAGCAAGCATTTAAGCATCCAAGTGACTTATTTTGAAGAGCAGTACTCATTTGGTGATATTCTTGAGATATTGGCATTTAAGCATTACTGAATTTGCTGTCCAGTAGACCCTAGGTAAGTCTGTAACATTCTGCTCTGTCTTGTCAGGGAGCTTTCCAAGTAGTCAGCTATGCCACAGGGGGTATTGTGCTGATGACAAAGCCAACTTCAACCTATAGTATGCTCTACCTATATCCTTCCCTTTGTATCTTAGCTGGGCAAGGCTGAGAAGCTATGTCATGAGGCTGTGAATAGTTCCAACTAGCAGTGCCTCTTTTTTTTTCCTTTGTATATGAAAATTTTTTTAATTTTTTTAATTTTTTATTATGAATAAAGTCACATTTTCTATCCATGTATATCCTTATTCAAGGTCCCTTCCCCCCTCCCACACCCTCCAGTCACTCTCTCTTCTCCATATCTCCTCATCTCCTCCCCAGCAAGGGCAGGAGGTCCCAAGGTCCCAATATTGCTCAGTTCAGCCTCCACTCCTGGTGGATCCAGTTTCCTCCCCGCAACATCAAGACTGAGTCAGGTGTTCCTCTAGAGGGAGGGGGATCCATGGTGTCAGTCCAAGGTGTTTCAGATCCCAAGCTGTTCAGTGGTTGTGGTTTGCAGCTTGGACATGCTTTGCTTTTTGCTTTTTTGTTTAGAGTCCACTAATGAGTGACTACATCCCTTGCTTATCTTTTTGGGTTTGCGATACCTCGCTCAGGAGGATATTCTCCAAATCCATCCATTTGCCTGTCAGTGCCTCTTCTATGATTTACCTCTCTGCCCACTCTGATTCCAAAAATACAGATATGGCCAGATTATCTCCTCTAGTTTCACAAATTTCTTCTTCCTCCAACTTTAGCCTATATAGCAAAGTTAAGGCACAAATTGGAATTCCAGCTTCATTCCTAAATAGGTCAATGATCTATTTCCGAGAAGTGTGATGAGTATGATAAGGACAGAATGAATGTGTGATCATTAAACATCAGGCTGAATGTTTGTCTCAAAACAGTCCCTCAGTGAAATCTGCTGCATTTCACTCAGTGAAATTAATGCTGCATTTTCCCTATGCTCAGAAAATACAGCCTGTCTGTGCTGTCCTTGCATAGCTGCTCACTGTACATCCTTCCAGGCTTCCTGCTTCATGCTTGCTCTTAGTTTGTGTAAGGAGGTAGATGGGGAATGCTGCCACCTTCCAAAACTTCAGTTTCAATCTGGAGCAGGCTTATCTCTTCCATTGTGGGGATTTTCCTCCAGGTTCTTTTGTTCCCTATTGCCTAGCTTATTTTGCCTCCCTTTTGTGTTGCTTGCTTCTGTAGAGGGGTAGAGTTGCCCTATTTACAAGAGTAGCTGTCACCATGGCAACTTGGTATTTTGATACAGGCACGGAAACAATTCTCAGAGAAAAATAGGTCTTTTATTTTTCAACTTTGGCATGTAGATGTATGGGAATCAAAATACTTGCCTGACATTATATAGTTGGTTCAAATGTCAAAGCAAAAAAGCAAGTTTTGTTGATATTTTCAATAAGTATTGAGCAGCCACAGCACGCCATCAATTGAGCAGAGCACTCTCACAATTAATTTCTGCTTCCAAGAAGCTCATGCCTGAAGGCAACGTGGCACACACTTCAGTGAACTTGTTCTGTGAATGAAAAAATGGGTGCTCATGGTTGGACAAAGATTTGTTGTATTCACTCACACTGCTAAAAGCACTGTGAACAATGCAATTTAGAGTTTCCACGAATTCTTGGGAGTTTTTTGGTGAGAGGGAACAAGACAAAAAATTGGGAAATGGTCCTGCTATTGATCAGAGGAATGTGGTTGTGTATGCATCCCTCACACACTTTATATGTAGCAAAGAGCTTCTGTTTTTGAATACTAAATGACTACTATGTGCTACATCCTTTACTATGAACTGCTAAAACAGGTGAATGGGCCTTCACTCTCATCTTTGGATCTTTCATTTGATAAGGCAGAAAATAATTACAATAAAATGTGATGTATCTCCTTAGACTCCAAGGCAATTCTCAACCTTCCTACTACTGTGACCCTTTAATACAGTTCCTGATGTTGTGGTGACACCCTCCCCACTATAAAATTATTTTCATTGATATTTTATGTGTAATTTTACTACTGTTATGAATCATAATGTATAGATCTGATATTCAACATATCTGATATCCGACCCCTGTGAAAGGGTTGCTTGACTTTCTAAAGGGAGGTCCCATAGATTGGGAACTACTGCCTTAGAGACTAGCTTCAGAAAAGAACACAGAAAAGGAAGAGTGAGCAGATGATGTGCTGGGATGACGGGGCTGCTTCCTTAGACCCTGCAGAGACACTGGGCAGCATTTCCTAGAATTAGAGCTCTGTGGCCCTGCTGATCAAGGGCAAACATATCAGCTTTGGAAAGCACACGAATCTACCAGGTCCTAGGACTGGAGTTCCTGTGTGGGACAGAGGCCCCTCTCCTAGAGATAGGTGCTTTCTAGTGTTCTCTGGTCAGAGCCTCAGTTCCTATTCATCTACATGCAGGCTTCCATTCAGTAATTCTGTCTTGTAGGGTAACCTTTGATGTTCCCCCAGAAGTAATCCAATACACCTATTTGCTCTGCACTATCTTCTCCATTGCAAGTTTGTGTCCTGACTGAGTTGCTTCTTTCACTAGGAAGCAAGGGATATTATTCGATTTTGAATCCCCAAGACTTCCCTTGATGCCTACTAAGAAGATATCTCAGTGAATCAAGAAGACACTGTGTATTATACCGGCCTAACTATGGAAAGACCCTATAGTGTCTCCTTACATGTTAAAGGTGGCTAAACTAGAAAGGAGAGAAAATACCAGTTTACTCAATTTGAAAGATATCTTTGAATTTTTACATATTTCCAAACTTGCAGAAAAGTTGTATGATTTTAAAAGACAGCATACAGTATTGAATGAGACTTTTTATTTACATTTTGTCACAATTGCTTAGCATTCTCTTATCCTTCTTTGCACACACACAGTCATTCCTCTGTACCGGGGAGAATTGGTTCAGGGACAGTCATGGATAATAAGATGATTAGTGCTAACTCCCATCTGGGAAAAACCTAAAATTTCTTGAGAGATAGGCATCAGGGTAAGCCTGTGCCATTACCTTGATTGCATTAATTGGGTTGTGTTAACACAGTTGAGTTTCCAGACAACAAGAACTTAAAGACGAAGGTCAGGAGGCACATGGCAACAATTAATGCATAGAATGAACATACACAGATCTCTTTTTGAACCACTTGTAAGTTGTAAACATTATATCCTTTAACTGCTAAATATTTATGTCTAACTTCTCACCTAAAATGATATGGTTTAACTAAAAATTTAGCACAATAATAAAATAAACATAATATTGATATAAATTGAACTGAAAGCAGCAGTGATGCTCAAATTTTAACAGTTGTAGCAATGTTATTACTTGAAAACATTTTCCCCAGGCTGGGATCCAATCAAGTATCACTGATTTTTTTCTAGAACTATTCATCAGCCTGTGTTTGACCTTGTTCATCATGGTGCTTTAAGAAGTTCATGAACGTTCTTTAGTATGAGTATGATGCCTCTTCATGACTGTATCTCAGTTAGTTGAGTTCTTCTGACCAGGAATCTTACAAAAACACAGATACATCTCATGTATCCAGTAGCACATTATTTCAGATTGTTGCCATGTTGAGAAAGCTCAGCGTTTTTCTCTGGCTAGGATTTTCTTAGGCCTTGCACATGCCCTTTGCATTTCTGTGCATTCATTTCTGCCCTGAGTGTTGACCAGTGCTGGATCTCTGCATCAAACACCATCTACTACAAAGAGAAGTATCTCCAACTATAGCTGAAATTCAAGTTATCTTTATTTGGGAGTAGAACCTTTACAGTCTTCCTTCTGATTAGAAACATTTAAATCTATACATGGTTCTATAAGCTGTTTTATATAAATCCTCCAAATTTTGATATTCATTATTTTTAAGTTCAATGTTGTTTCTAACTTGTGATGTGTAATATCTTGAGCTTGTGATTTCTTTGACAATGAGTTTATTAGAAATTAGATACTTTGCAAACATTTAAAATTTTAAAATATACCATCGCTGTTTATTTCAGTAAGATTTGATTATAGTAGGAGATAATCTAGAATATATTTCTCTTTTGAAATTTGTTGAGTTGTTCTATGATATATCATAGACTTTGCCTAGCTAAATAAAGTTAAACAGTAAAGTTATAAGGAGCATGTACTGGAAAGTTTTGATGTCATTTCATATAAAAATATCATTTCAGCAGTGTTTTTCAAGTGCTAAGCAATTCTTCCACACAGCTACTGATGTTTTCTTCATTTGTTCTGGTCATGACAAAGAAGGATGCTAAAATCAACTTATCTGATTAGTATATTTCCTTTTATTTTCATCAATGTTTATTCATTTGGTGAAGGGGTAGGTACTTAAAAGTTTGTTCCCTTGATGAGTTAATCATTAATCACAATTAAGACCCTCCTTTTTTCTGGGAAATCTGCTTGTTTTGAATATGGTTACTTATGTATTTATTATTTTTGAGCCAGGATCTCACTACATAGCTCTGGCCTGCCTTAAGCTATCTATGCAGACAAAGCTCACCTTAAACTCAGAAATTGTTTAGTCTTTGCTTCTGAAGTGCTGGGATTAAAGGTATGTGCCCCATATCTGGCTCTTGAACCTAATGTTTATTGATACTAAATTGTCCCATTGGCTTCCCTAGTCTGGTGCTGTGATGAATAGCTTTTCTCAAACATACCTGATTTGCCTTCATCTTTAAAATGTGTCGACAAGACAAAAGTTAGGTCATCCTGTTTTATTCTTTGGCTACGCTCTGCCTTATAGAAGAAAGCAGTTTGCCTAGCTACACTAAGGTTAACATTGACAGAGTTTCATTGGCCACCATCATCGCATCTGTCTATTCTTCAGCACTGCCCTCGATATTTCACCTCTTGAAGCAACAGTGAGGGGTTGCAACAGTACTTCCAAAGTACTACAGCTGATAAGGGGTAGGGACAGCCTTTCTGCACTTATAACCCACCAGAGACAACTCCTTTACTTGTTCCAGCTATTGATGGACAGGAAGTAAGGGGGAGAACATCTCTCCTCCGCCCATACTACCAAATGTCAGATGAGCCATGAGGGTATCTCTTCTTTGTTCATAACATCAAGTCCTAGTCATCCTCACTTCTGACCAGCAGACAGCTCTGCTATGCTGCCTAGGTTAGGGGCAGGTCTGAGTCCTGCAGCTGGGAAGTGGGAGGGTCAGCTATCTTGTTTGTTGTAGGCAGTAAGGGGTGAGGGGCAAAGGGTGGCATCTGTCACACTCCCATATCACCACATGACTGTCATGTAGTAGAGACAGCTCTCCCATACTTAAAATTTCGAGGCTGGCTCACCCATACCTTCACTCACAAGTTTGGCTCTATTGTACTACCCATGTGAAATGCAGGGCCTGATTTATTGTGATACCCCTGTGAGACGCAGGGCCTGATTGTGATACCCATGTGAGATGCAGGGCCTGATTGTGATACCCCTGTGAGATGCAGGGCCTGATTGTGATACCCATGTGAGATGCAGGGCCTGATTATGATACTCCTGTGAGATACAGGGCCTGATTGATTGTGATACCCCTGTGATATGCAGGGCCTGATTGTGATACTGCTGTGATAGGCAGGGCCTGATTGATTGTGATACCCCTGTGAAATGCAGGGCCTGATTGTGATACCCCTGTGAGGTGCAGGGCCTGATTGATTGTGATACCCATGTGAGATGCAGGGCCTGATTGTGATACCCATGTGAGTTGCAGGGCCTGATTGTGATACCCATGTGAGATGCAGGGCCTGATTGTGATACCCATGTAAGGTGCAGGGCCTGATTATGATACCCCTGTAAGATACAGGGCCTGATTGATTGTGATTC
>PVIH01005826.1:0-118814 GCA_004025045.1 Sigmodon hispidus
GATGCACTCTTACCCAGCAGCTGTGAGTATTCAGAAACGATGTGCAAGGTGGACCCATTTACTTTCCATGCTGGCCAGGAGTAAGGACTCAAGAAGCCTGGCCCCTCCCATAAGATCTGCAGGCAGTGACAGCTGCTGTAAGAGGGGCTCACACACAGCTCAGGCAGTTAGGAGTGGCTGGGGAGAGAGATACCCTCAATGGTGTAGCAGCCTGCAAGTTGCTCATACCCTGTCGGTAATTCTATGAACTGACTGGTTTACCGAGTAAACAGATTTTGCTGTCTTCCCAGAAAAGGTTCACATAACAGAAAGACAGGAGAGGAAAATGCTAATTAACCAGACTTGAGCTGTGCAGGCTGTGTGCTGGTTTGAATAAAAATGTCTCCCATAGGGCCTGCATGGGACTGACTTGGGCCCTCTACGTATGTGTGACAGTTGTGTAGCTTAGATGTTCTTGTGGTACTCCTAACATTGGGAGCAGGGACTGTCTCTAACTCTTTTTCTGGTCTTTGGGACCCTGTTCCTCACACTGGATTGCCTTGCCCAGGCTTAGTACAAGGGGAGATGTTAGTCTTACTACAACTTGATATACTATGTTTTGTTGATATCCATGGGATACCTACCCTTTTCTGAATAGAAACAGAGGAGGCGTGGATTGTGGTGGGGAGGGGACAAAGGGGACATGGAGAGAAAGGGCTGGGAGGAGAGGCATCTGTGAGATGTAAAGTAAATAAATAAATTTAAAATAATACAAAATAGAAACAGTAGGAAAAATTTTTTTAAATTAAAATAAAAAAGAAAATGGCTCCCTTAGGTTCATAAGGAGTGGCACTATTAGGAGGTGTGGCCTTACTAAAGTAGGGATAACCTTGTTGGAGGAAGTGACATAGGGGTGGGATTTAAGGTTTCAGATGTTCAAGAGAGTTGTCTCCCTCTCTTTCTGCTGCCTGCCAATCCCAACGAAGACTCTCAGCTCCTTCTCCAGCACCATGTCTGCCTGTAGGTTGCCATGCTTCCCACCATGATGATAAACTAAATGCCAGCTCCAACTAAATGCTTTCTTTTCTAAGAGTTGCCACGGTTATGGTGTCTCTTCACAGCAATAGAAATCCTAAGACAGGCTGTATGTATGTATGGAAATAGCACATGTTACAGCAGAAACATGCCAATTATATATTAATTTATATGAAACATACAAACTTGTTTGTCTAAGATCAGGTCTCACTATGTAGCCGTGGATGACACTATGAAGACCAGGTTGGCTTCAAGCTCACAGAGACCTTCCCAGTGCTAGGATTAAAGGTATAAACAAACAGTTTTAAAAGTTGGTTTACCAGTGAAAGAGAGTTCAGACACTGAGTACAGCAGTTGGCCTCCAGAGCACCATGGCGCTGTCTACTCTTTTCTTTGTCAACTATTTTTCTGTGGAAAATGGAAAGAGAAAATAAAGAACATCAATTTCGTCATTCATTTCTGCAAAAAACTAGCCACTGATGGGCACAGAGGCCCCTGCTTATAGTTCCAGCTTCTCAGGTGCCAAAGCAGAATCACTTCATCTTGGGTCTCAAGGACCACCGGGCTGGAACTCCACAGTAGTCACTGTGTCAGCTTTTACATGGGTTCCGGTGATATAAGTTCAGTCCTGTTCTTACAAGGCAATCATTTCCCAACGGAGCTTTCTCCTCAGTTGTTTGTTTGTTTGGTTTTTGTTGTTTTTTTATTTGTTTAGCAGTTTTTAAATTTATAGTGGTTTGAACTTTACAGTAAGTTTTTAGGCTGTGTAGAATGTTCCCACATACCTCTCATGGGTTCCCCTGACAACTCTTAGCTTTCCATGATAGGTATGGTGACTTGATTGAGTCTGGGGGCATTTGAACATCTGGTTCCCATTTAGGGATAATCTTTGGGAAGTGTGGCATTGCTGAATGAAGCACGTCACTGTGGGTGGGCTCTGAGGCTTCAAAGCCTCAGGCCACTCTCAGTTTGCTTTCTCGTGGATCAAGATATAAGCTGTCAGCTACTGCTCCAGCCACAATGCCTTCCGACAGCCATTATGACTCTTACCCTCTAGAACCATAATCCCAAATAAACTCTTCTATGAGTAGCCTGGTCATGGTGTTTCATCACAGCAACAGTAGTAACTAATAGTAACAGTAGGTTTATAATACTGTAGCATGTGAGTAGCTGGTACCTAAGTCCAGGCGCTTGCTTCTGAATTTCCTTCCCAGTTTCTCCCCCACACCTGCCCAGTCCTCACACATTGCATTTGCTATCCTGTCTCTTTACAAGCCTCTACTCTGTGTCAGGTTCTCAGACATTCCTTGCATTTGGTGACATGAAAATGTCTGAGTCAAAGATTTCAGAGAATTTACCTGATGTATCTGTCTGGTTAGACTGGGGTCTGATCTTTAAGAGAAAGGGTCACAGAGGGGCCTGCCCTTGTCAGAACTTTCCTTGTCTTTGAGGAAGCCAATTTAAGCAAGTACCTGGCCTGGCCAGTGGCAACTAGACCTCACTGGAGACTTGTTTTTCTCCAGAGAATCGTCTTTGGAAGCAGTCATGTACCAGGGTGCACATGCCCTCTAGGGAGTCAGGTCAAGCCCCAGCCCTCCAACAAGTGGTACATGTCTATTAATCCTAGCACTTTGGAAGTGGATGCAGGAGGATCAGAAGTTGAGTTCAGTGTTTGGTTATATAGCAAGTTCAAGGCCAGTCTGATCCATAGAGCCTGTATCAATAAAAAGCTGGGTTGATACACACCTTTATTTAGCACTTGGAAGGCTGATGCAGAAAGATCCTGAATTTGAGGGCAGATAAAGCTACCTAAGAAACCCTATAGGGTGGGGAGGTGCTTCCACTCTGTAGAGGTTTCTCTTACAGAACTGTCTCCTGCATTATTCATTTCCTGTCTTTTAGAGATGGACAAAAGCAGTGGACTGAGTATCCCAGGTAAGAACAAAGGCCGCACCTAAGCTCTCTCTTCTCTTCCATGGTCCTTGGCTGGTTCCTGATGATTTTGATTCTGTCTCTAGATGCCATGGGAACCAGGGATGCAATTAGTTTTTGTCCTGCAGAAGAAAATGAACAGAGCTCTGTTTCTTATTTCTTTAACACATTCTTAACATTTTTAAAAAATGAGAGTTGGCAGTGCTTGCCTATAATCTTAGAACCGGGAAGCAGAAGCAGAGAAGGACAGAACGTTCAGAACTAGCCTGAGCTCCAAGCTACCCTGAGCTCCATAGTGAGTTCAAGGCCAATTTGGGTGTGATGGCTTGAGTTAAATGTTCCCCATAGTTTTATGCACTTGAATGCTTGTTCTCTAGTTGATGGCACTATTTGGGGAGGCTTAGGAGGTGTGGCCCTGTTGGAGGAACTCAGTTAACACTCTCTACTTCCTGTTCTCAATTCAAGATGTGAGCACTCAGCTTCCTGTCCAGTCACCATGCCCACTGCTTACTGTCATGCTTCCCCACTATGCTTGACTCTCAACTCCATGGACCTGTAATCCCAAATAAATGATGCCTTCTTCTCTAAGTTGGCCTTGTCATGGTGTTTATCATGGCAACAGAAAAGTAACTAATACATCACATTACCCAGTGACAGCCTGTTTTACACACCCCCATAAATAAGTTAATCAATTATGGTATTGAAAATAGAGTATATTTTATTTGGAGACAGAGTCTCTGCTCTATAGCCCAGGTTGGCCTGGAGCTGGTGGTTCTGTTTTCTCAGTCTTCCAGGGCCAAACAACGGACATACAGCACCATATAGACTGCTATAGAAGGTAATATTGACTCAGGGATTCCAAAGATCACAAATGGGGTCTGTCAAAAAGGAACAAACCTTAATCCCAGCACTCAGGAGGTAGAGGCAGGTGGGTCCCTGTAAGTTCAAGGCCAGCCTGGTTCACAGATCAGCTAGAGCTACAGAGTGGGACCCTGTCTCAAAAAACAAAACCACAAATGGGAGTGACTAGAAGATGTGGTGTGTGTGTGTGTGTGTGTGTGTGTGTGTGTGTAGGGGGGTGTATGTGTGTACATTTGAGCTCAAGATCAAAACAAATATTTAGATTATTCTAATCCAACACTTTTGTTTTTCCCAAGACAACAATAACAACAACAACAACAACAAAATCACCAAGCAAGACAGCAGATCTTTCCCGCTTTGCGTCTCTTGCTTGTATACCCTGCATGGTTTTCTTTGTCTGTGAAATCCTGGCCTAAGTCTTTTCCTGGGTCCCCTGGCTCTTAACTCTTCGGTCTGTCTAATTCATGGTCCTGTTTTCAGCCATGTGGCCAAGCTGTCAGTCTCAAGCCTCCAAGTCATCCCCTTCTATTAGCTAACTGTGAACTCCAACTGTTTTCAGATTATGCCCCGTTCCCTTCACAAGGTCTGAGCTTCCTCTGAGAACACCATTTCCAGGTACACGGGATGGGTCCCAGTTAGTCTAGGCCAATCTAGTGGCTTTTTCCTTTTTATAGGGGACTTAGAGATGTGGCTGAAAAGTTTCTTGGAAAAGATTTCTCCTTCCTACACAAAAAGGAGCCAGCAAAAGACCACTTTTCTTTCTCTGGATAGTGTGTGCACAGGTGTAGTCCTGAGCTGCAGTGACCATCTGCTAACATTGCAGAAAGGGACCAGCTGGCTGGATGCCGCTGGATGCTCAACCTCAGACTCAACATGGAGCCAGAAAGCCCTGGATTTAGAGAGGTGGAAAGGGGTGCCCTCAATGGGCAACAGCTCACTCTGAGCTTTTGCCTTCCCTGTGCAAGATAAGCAAGACACGGGGAAGGGAGAGACAATGTAGGGGAGAGGTGGGCAGCATAAGCTAGAATGCCCTGACCATTAGTAAAGGGTTGGGTGTTAGTACATTTCCCCTAATCCTAAAAATTACTGTCACAGGTTAGACTTTACATCTAGAATGAAAAAATATATATTACAAAAATTTTTGTACAAGATCTCATGAAACTCAGCTGGTCTCAAACTTCCTATATAGCCAAGGATGACCTTGAACTTCTGCTCTCCTTTCCTTTACCTTGTAAGTGCCAAGACCATGGACATTTACCATCATGGTCTGTGCATATGGAGTTGGGGATGGAGTCCCAAGTTTTTAAAATATTAGGCAAACACTCTACCTGCTGTGCCCCAGTCCCACAGCCCCAGGCCTACATCTGGAGTCTGATGGGATTAGAGAGAAATAGCATTTCCGTTGTCCTCAGGAGCTCAGAGGCTGGACAGTCTCAGCTAAGATTCAGGTTCAGGATGAACTTGGCTGTGAGGCATCTTGTCTTGTCCCATGAAACCATGGTGGCAATGACTTTTCCCGAGCCTCAGCTTTCTCATTAAGCCTACCTCAAAGGCGCAGAGTGTAAGAAAAAATATAATTAAATTCAATGCCTAATAAGACTAAACTTGATGGTTAAACTTCAGGCACATGAAAGGAAGTTCTGGAAAATAAGCTCTCAGTGGGTAGGTCTCAAAGTGACATTTCTCTTCATCTCCAATGTCCTTTATATTACTGACTCTGCCCTTTGAAAATTACGTGATATCATATATATATATGTGTGTGTGTGTGTATATATATATATATATATATATATATATATATATATTAAAGGCTGGAGAGATGTGTGAATACCAGACTTTGTTGGATCCTCAGAACCCATAAAAAAAGGTGGACACAGCACCAGAGATGGGGAAGCAGACACTGAAGGAACCCTGGGGTTGACTAGCCAAGTCAGTCTAGCTGACTCCAGGGGCTGAATATTCAGGGAAAGACCCTGTCTCATAGTACAGAGGCCAGCAAGAGAAAAGCCTTGCTGTGAAAACCTGATATCCTGAGTTCAAGCCCCAGAACCTGGACCCCAGAGAACTGACTTCATAAAGCTGTCCTCTGACCTCCACACATGCACATGCATATGGACAGACAGACAGATCACACGCCTGCATGCGCGCGCGCGCACACACACACACACACACACACACACCATTTAAACAACAATAACCTGTAGACAACTTGAAGCTACCTCTATAACTTTCCTTGAGCATTCCATACCTTGAACAGTTTGATGGAAAGTACAGGTTTCATCCATGCCCAGGCACTCTGGGCCATGAGAGATCTGAGAAATTGATTCATTTAGAGATGAAAACCTTAACAACCGATGGTGCCTTCTGTCATTCCCACTGCTGAAGATCTGGCAGTCTATGCTGTCCACCACCGATGGTGAAGCCATGTTGATGTTGGGTCTTGCCGGTGACTTTCTCAGAAAAATCTGATTTGGGGCTAGATGTCTCTGGAGTCCAGACGAAACATCCTCCACTTCTATGACGATTTGGTTTACTTGGTCATCTGACAGCATGTCTTGCCTCTGATGAGTTTTGTTCTTCACAGGATTGGCCACCAAAGGCCTAAGCACTCACACGGGCATGGTTGGGTCCACCAAGGAAGAGTTATGACATGGGAAAAAGGATGTCCCATTCACAAGGAGCTCCACACAGATCACAACATGATTTCTGCTTCTATCTCCTGGAGGAAGAAATGTGTTTCCCTACAGAGAATTCTGTCTCGGTAGCTAAGTGAGAAATTATAAACAGAACCCTTTACTAAAGACAATGGGGTTCTAGAAACAGAGGGTGGGGAGTCTTCTAAATGACTTGCAATCACAGGACAGGGTTTCCTTTTCAGTTTTATAGTCATCATTTGATAATGCACATTTTGGGGTGGAGAGTCAGCTCAGTGAGAAAGTTGCCTGCTGCCCAGCCTGATGACCTGTGTTTGACCTCACACTGTGGAAGGACAGGACTGATCTCTGCAAGCTTTTCCTTGATTTCCACACAGGAGGATGTACACACTACTAACTAAATGTATTTCTACATAAACCTGATTTAAAAGTAACTTGGACCAATTCGCTCATTTTCCAGTGGGCCAAAATGAAGGCAGAGAGATGAATTAACACACTTGATCCACTGACTCTTGTTTAATATCAGGACTGGACAAGAACTTCCTATCTCCTCTCCACAGTGGTCAGCAGCATCACCTAGACCTGCTGTAACCAAGGGCAGATACTTTAGAGTACGCTGTTCAGTTTTCACAACTAGCCAATTTCATAGCTAAGAAAACTGAGGCTCAACGGGGAGGATCTTTGTCTAAGGCTAAAATGTCAGCAGTGGAGCTAAAAGTCTAACCAAGGTGGTCTGAACCCAAAAAAGGAGAGCTTGAGTGTTTCACCCCTGCCTCCTCCCGGAACTGGTGCTAATGTGTATTCATCCATTAAATTAAATTAGCAAGTATTTACAAGCATTTGCTCTGTGTCAGGAAATTCTTGGGACATTACCAGAATCCATAAAAGTGACACATAATTGTTACATGATTTGAAAATCAGAAAACAGGAAGATGAAAAGCCATGTCTTCTATTTCTTCTCCCCTCTGCCTTTGAGGGGCTCTTCCAGTCTCACACTGGCTGGACAGAGCAGGCTGATGTTGTGCATGGCGTTCTTTATCCAATAGTTAAAGCCAGTCTCTGCTTCACTGATAACATCCCACGGACCTGCCTCTTGTAAAAGTTACTCTCTAGTTTGAGAAAGTTCTGGAATGATGAGTCTGGAGGCTGCCAGTAAGATATGGCACTGGCAGAGAGAAATAGCTTTAAGTCGCAGTGTGGGGAGGAAGGGGTCCCTCAATTTATACTATGATGGACCCATCTGTTTGGTCCTCTTTATTCACAGGCGTGCCTTTGTGATGACGTTCCCTGGTGTCTCTCTGGTAGCTTCCATGGGGCTTATTAGTTTCTGTCTCTACGTAAACCCTTCATTCCACACATGAGCACATTTAGAGCTTCCTAATACCTCAAAGGCTTCAGTCTTTCAGGAGAAACGGTTCAATACATGTTTACAGGTAAGCCTGAAGATTTGAGTTCAAATTCCGACATCCATGTAAATGCTGAGTACCGCTGCCTCCTGTAATTCTAGGGCTTGGGAGGCCCTAGAATGTAAAAACCTCTCTTGGATGAGACCAGGGAAGATGCCTCAGATCTTTCAGCCAAGCTTGATGACATGAGTTCAGTCCGGGGCACCAACAATGTACAAGGAGCGAACCAATGCCCCAAGTTCATCTAGGTTTGTCCTCTAACCTTTGTATGTGTTCTTTGTCTCTCTCTCTCTCAGACACACACACAAATAAATAAGCAAAAACATTATTGTTTATTTTTGTGACAAGGTTTCAATGTGTTGCCCTGGCTAGACTGGAACTTGCTATGTAGACTAGGCTGGCTTTGAACTCACAGAGATCCAACAACCACTGCCTCCAAAGTCCGAGGACTAAAGCTGTATAGCAACATCTGGCCAAAATGTAAATTTAAGGGAGGGGGACTTTGCCTCAATATGTAAGTTGAAGCAATAAAGAAAGATGTCAAACCCCGGCTTCCATAAGTGTATGCACATGCAGGCACACATACACACACACCATATTCAAACACTCATATACATATTCACATCATATATGCAAACATAAACAAATAAGAAAAAAACTCAAAACTTTCTTTCACTGGTCTACATACTTCTGCATTGCAACATTACACAAGATGCTTTATTGTTTCACAACTTTTTTTAATCAGTGGACTTTGTCCCCAGAAACACAAATACTGGCCATGAGACAGATGGTCCTAACTTGTCACATATGATAAAATTATTGGTTTGAGCATGGGCATGTGATCCTCACAGCACTGGATAGCCAGGGGGAAGGAAACTCAGCAGTTAAGAGCACTAACTGTTCTTCTGGCAGACCTGAGTTTGATTCCCAGCATCCACATGGCAGCTAACAACTGTCTATAATTCCAAGATCTTATACACACAGGCAAAACACCAATTCACATAAAATTAAAAAAATATTTTAAAAAAGAAGAAGCCTTCCTTCTAAAAGATAATCATGCTGAGAAGCACCTGTGGGTCTGATGGACTGACCCTGATGTCTATGTAGGTTAAATTTAAAGAGACCTGAGCCAAGCAAAAGTGAGATGGATGAATAATAGCCCAATAAACCCAGCCTTGGCTTCAGACTCAAAGGCCATGGTTTCTATATTCAGTAAATTGACTACCAAAGGTCTGTAATATACTTACTATGTACCAGGCACTGTACAGGAAGTAGAAGCTACTATGACTTTCAGTTCTTAAGCTTTCCTATTCCCTTCCTCCATAAGCCAATAAATTCCCTGCTTATGCCCATCTGACCTGGGCTTCCATTATAGCCAGAAGACTTTTTAAGAAGTGTGTGTGTGTGTGTGTGTGTGTGTGTGTGTGCGTGCGTGTGTGTGTGTGTGTGTGTGTGTGTGTGTGTGTGTACACTTAAGTGTGCATGGGAGTACTCACTCATGTGAGAGTGGGCACATGTGGAGGTGACAGATTAATGCCAGATGTCTTTCCTCTATTGCTCTCCATCTTATTTTTTGAGGCATGGCCTCTCAACTGAACCACAGTTTGTCATTTTGGCTAGACCCAGGGAGCTCTAGGATCTACTTGTCTCCTGCTGCCGAATTCAGTGCTCAGTTCTAGGCACTTAACGTTATAGCCAGCTTGTGTGTGTGTGTGTGTGTGTGTTCTTAGGATTCAAACTCAAGCCCTCACTGCTACATAGCAGGCAGTTTACCCATGGAGCCACCTCCCCAGCCCACAGCCAGAAGATCCCTAATGAAGATACCCTGATTCTTATGAAACATGCATTGTCTAACAGGAAATTATGCCAGGCTGTGGCTCAAGGAAGAAGTATGAACTTACCATTCACAAGACTCCAGGTTTATCCCTACAGCAAAAGAGGAAAAGAAGATGGGGAGGGAGGCAGGGAAAACTCTCTTATGATAAATGAAGCATCGTGACATCCATGAGAAGACAAAGGCCTTAAGGAAATGGCTCCATCCAGTACACAGGTTGCCTTGAACCTGGTCCTTCCCCAGGGCTAATATTTAGTGACGATTCATAAAACTTACCTTGGGGTGATGTGCGCCAATCACGCTCACACAGCAGCAGGTTTCTCTCCACACAGACGGGGCTAGTTCCTCTCTCATAAGCAGAATTCACTGGAATGAGGAGGAGACATGGCCAATCAGTTCTTCTACATTGGACACGGAGGAACACATGTTTGCTGAATGTACTCACAGTGGCCAGGAAGGGTGAGCCATACTAAGACTTTGCTTTTGAGGTTCTACAAAATCCAAGGTTAAGAACTTGGATAGAAAATAGGATTAAAATATCAAAATCATACAATTAAAACTAGTTAGGTGCTGAAGAGATGGTTCAGTGGTTAAGATCACTGGTTGTTCTTCCAGAGGTCTTGGATTTGCTTCCCAGCATCCCAGAATGCACATGGCAGTTCACAACCACCTGTAACTCCAATTCTAGGGGATTTGATGCCTCCCTTGGCCTCTGAGGGCAATGCATGTTTGTGGTATAAAGATATACATACAGGCAAAACACTATATATATATATATATGTATGCGTGTGTGTCTGTGATTACCATATAAATATATAATACATATGATAAAAGTCTTAAGAATATTTTATAAAACTAATATTTGTGATCCAGCACAAAAAATGCTTATGTAACTGAACATATTTCACAGACTAGGTTATGTACTTACATCTTAAATCTATAACTGATTATACTTGTTAATAAGTTACAAGTCACATTGAAACCACTTATAGAAGTGAGCACAAAGGTTCCTTGAAGCTGTAACGTTTTGTGACCACACATGCAGTAAGTGTGGCCTGATTTTCCTTGGGACAGAGTCCACTCTATGCATCTGTGTGACAATGTCACATTCCAATAATCTGTGTTAAAAATGAAAGACAAACAACAGAGAATGCAGGGCACTTTTGAAGGGGACATGGCCAAAGGTTCTAAAACTTCTGGCTTAGAAATAATTCTCAGCCCTGTTATTTACCTATTATTCACTCCAGGCATGTTACTTAACAGCTCTGAGCCTTGTCTTGATCTGTTAAATAGTTATAATTATCTGACCTTTGCACATTATTGCTGGTGAAACAGTCTGCTAAGACATGTGAAATTGAAATAATGCATTAAGACTGAACAGGAGAAAGAGAACCCACACCTCCCTGGGCAGCCTGCCCCAGGCAGGGAGGGGAAAACACGGTGCTTGGCTCCATAAGACTGGGCCCCATTATGGTTAGTATATGGGGAGAGAGAGAGAGAGAGAGAGAGAGAGAGAGAGAGAGAGAGAGAATTGTTCATATCTTGTAGAGAAAGGCAGATCTGAAAAGTGAAGGTGGTGGGGAGTCAGATGAGGTGGGTGGCTTGCTTGCCATCCAGGGTCGTGGTGATGTCTGGGTTTGTGGTCCTGCTGCAGCCTCTGTCTGTGTTGATACCCATGGCTCTTGTTACCACTGAAGGCTGAGGGCTGCACAGAGTTGGCTCTGCCTTCAACTGGCTGCAACACTAGGAGGAACTGGCCCTGCCCCTTACCAGCTGAAGAACTCAGGAGAGCAGGTCCAGCACTGGGCCTGCACAGCCCAGGAGAGCTGTCTCTGTGCTCAGGAGCTTGGGTGAGCTGGCCCCATGGATGTAGGAGTGGAAGAACGGTCTTTGCCTCTTACCAGCTGTAGCACTTGGGAGAGTGGCCTCTGCACCTTGCCTGGGCAACACAGTACAGCTGGCCCTGATGACATAGGAGAACCAGCCTCGTTCCTTTCTCCTTGCTGCATAGGGTTAACTTACTAGGGTAGCATTGGAGAGCTCACCCTGGTGGTGAGGATGGGGGCAAGCTGGCAGGCTGACCAATCCTGCTACCACCCAGGCCCAGAACCAGGGCTATGAATTGGCCTGTCCAGAGTGCACCCCATCTGTGATCTGCTAGAGAACAAAGGGATTGGTCCTTTAGATCCAAAGCTACAGGATCTCCGAACACAGGGCAACAACAGGATATCCAAGAGGAGCCCCAGTGAGGAGCCCAGCATTGATAGTGTAGTGGAAACCAGAGGCCTTGACCAGACCAATGACTTTGCAATGAACACTTGCAAATAAAGATACATGGACTAAAGGTTGTACTATGTGACTCACTGTGTCACACTGCAGTTTTCACAATGAGATTTTTCTTCTGTTCTTTTTTTCTTTCTCTTAAATTTTATCCTGGGGAGAAGGTTCCAAGGGCAGAGGGCAGATATAAAGGGACTGGGAAATGAATGAGATTGAGATGCATGATGTGAACGCCACAAAGAATAAATAAAAAGTTAAAAAAAAAAGGCCTGGGAAATGGTTGGATAAAGCTAGAATGCAATGGCTTCCTGAGCATTAGCCATTGTAGTAGATTAGCTGTCCAGCAAAGATTCCCCTTCCCTGCTATGGCCATCTCCACTCTCTGGGCTTTGAGGCCTGACTTGCTTTTATCAAAGGGACACAGTAGAGGTGATACTGCCATCAGAGACAGCAAACGTTTCTGTTTGCTATTCTAAGCCCTTCCAGCCTCTGCCATAGGAAGAGAGTGTCTCGATAGCTCACTAGTCCAAAAAGCAGAACATTAGATCCAAACAGGACCAGTGACATGAAGCATAATCCATCTCAGCCTAGTGCAGCCTTAACCCATTGAATTCTGTACATTACATGAGAAATACTTGTTTATCATATAACTTTGGGTTTGGGCCCAGTGTGATATCACACACCTTGAATCCCAGGACTCAGGAGGCAAACACAGGCAGATCTTTGCTGTATAATATTTCTTTAACTATGAAAAGATCAACTGCATTCCTTTAATTATGTAGAGATGTGTTGCTGTTTTACCTTGCCTACCTAAAGCACCTGATTGGTCTAATAAAAAGCTGAATGGCCAATAGCAAGGGAGCAGGTATAAGTGGAACTTCTGGGCAGAGAGAATATGTAGAAAGAGGAATTTAGTTTCAAGGAAGAACAAAAAGGAGACAACAGAGAGATGCCAGGGGCTAGCCAGATGTGGAGGAAGCAGAAAAGTAGCACATAGAAAATGGAAAAAAGATAAAAAGCTCCAAGGCAAAATGTAGATGAATAAAAACAGGTTAAGTTAAAAGAGCTAGTGGAACAAGCCTGAGCTAAGGCTGAGATTTTATAATTTATAATAAGTATCTGTGTCTTTATTTGGGAACTGGTTGGCAGCCCAAAGAAAATGCCAACTGCAGATCTCTGTGAGCTCCAGGCCAGCCTGGTCTACAAAGTGAGTATCAGGATAGCCAGAGTGATATCCTGTCTCAAAACAAACAACAGAATACCAAATTAAAAACAATCTTCTAGGTTTGAGGATTTGTTTCTTATGTAGTATTCCTATCATAAAAGGCAACAGATAAACTCGTTACAGTGGTTATTAATTTAATTAGCATTTCTCTGGCATCTACTGTTTTCCAGGCACCAAGACACTAGAAAAGTCACTGAGAGCCTTGGAAGACACATAGTTGATTCTATGATTCTGAGTTCTTCAGAAGTGAATAATTTATCACAGCAGAGAGAAGGGGTTGGCTGGTGCCAGTGAGTGTGTGTGTGTGTGTGTGTGTGTGTGTGTGTGTGTGTGTGTGTGTGTGAAGCTCAGAGATTGACACTAGATGTCTTCTTCCATCTCTTCTCCACCTTCTTCTTTGAGACAGAGTCTCTGAGCTTGAAGCTCATCTCTTCAGCGCCCCTGGCTGGCTGTGGAGCTGTAGCCTGTGTCCTTCCCCCATTTCTGGAGCTACAGCATCATGCCTGGTTTTTACATGGGGGCTGGGACCTGAATCTCATTCTTCAGTGTAGCAGGATGTTAGAGGGGTCCCACAGTGGATTTGATGCATAAGTCAAGGAGCATCTATTCACAGAGAGATGCATCCATCCCTTCCCTTCTGCTGCCCTCAAAATCATTCCCAGCATCTCTTCCCGTCTATTAACCTACCTATGCTTCCCAGCACAAGCATCCTGTGCTGGTCTTGGCTGGTCCTTCTCTGCTTCCTTCTAATTCCCTCCTTCTTTGTCTTCTTCCTCCCCCTCTTATTGCCCCTCCTTCTCCCCTCTTCCTTTTTGATTCCCAGGGATGGCATTTGGCTTCCTACACCCCAAGTCCTAGTTTCTATATGCAAGAAGGGCATCTGAGAGGAGCCAATGTCACAGCTGTGGCAGGACTTAAGTCACTGCCTTTTGCTTTCTTCTTGGGACACTGATGCCACCTTAACACATACTTACCATAGCCATTTCTAGGATCTCCTGGCCGAGAGGGGCCCTGTGGACCTGCCATCTCCATGGATGCCATTTCAATAATGCCTCCAGAATAATCTCCATTCTCTCTCCTTGGTACGGCAAAGGGGCCATTACTTCTGCAAGGAAATGGGGGTCACATTGAGTATGTTCTACTGAACATCTTGAAATACCCAAAGGATGGCTTTCTGTGATGGTATCACCTTGATTGGATTGAGAGGAAATTTGTAAAGCATGCCTCTGTGGCTATGACGGTCATTGCCAGAGAGGATTATCTAAGGGGGAGACTCTCAGTCCATAAGGGGGGACTAAATGGAATAAAAAAGGGACCAGAAAAAATAAACCTGAATGTGTATCTCTCTCCCTCCCTCCCTCCCTCTCTTCCTCTCCCCCTCCTTCCATCTGTCCCTGTCCCTCCCCTCTCTTTTTTTCTCCTCATCTCTCTGCTTCTTGGCCACCATGATGAGATGTATTCTACTTCACCACACTCTCTGCTCCGTGATGAGCTGAAGCTTTTGAAACCATGAGCCAAAATAGTTCTTTTCTCCTTTGATTTGTTTTTGCCAGGATTTTTTGTTACAATGACAAAAATCCTCACTCGTGAGTGCAGTCTCACTCCATCCAGCAATATAAAGGTGACAATCCACTCACTCATCTATTGTCCCTCCATCATTCATTCACTCTTTCCACTCATCACTCATTCATACATAATCTACCCATCTATTCACCCATTTACCCATTTATAATTCATCTACTCATCTGTCTTATTATGCTGACTAAAGGCCAGCCTTGTATTATGTGTGAGCTAGACACTAAGGACACACACACACACACAAATGCACACACAAAAGACGTGGTACAACCCACTTTTGATACAGCTACAAGCAATCACAAATAGAAATTAATGAGCATTAGAAGACAGGCCTGAGGAGTTCAGAGGAAAGATGGGGGATTCAGGCTGGGAGTTCCAGGAAAGCTACATGGAGCAGACACATCCCAGAAGGATCTAGAAGGACAGGTTCAAGGCAGTCAAGAGAACATACTGCAAAGACAGGGGACAGCAGGAATACAGGTGGGAGGTCAGAGAGCTTGGGGTGGAGGAGCAGAGGCTGTAAAAATCAACTAAGCTGGGGCTGCGGGGATGCTCAGACGGCAGGAGCATGTGTGTGCAAGCAGGAGAACCTGAGTTTGAATCTCCATCTCCACAAAAAAGCTGGGAATTATGCCCCCAGGATTGGAGAGCAGACATAGGTGGATCCCTGGAGCTCACTGACTGCACCCTAGCCAAAACAGTGAGCTCCAGAATCAGTGAGACCAAAGGAAGACACTCAAAGTCTTCCTATGACTTCTATATGCACAAGCATAGGTGTACACACACACACACACACACACACACACACACACACACACACACACACCCGCCTCATCCTAGACAACTGAATCAGAAACTTGGGCCAAGATCTGTTTTATTTTCTATATTATTGTGATTGCCACTAATTATAATAATAATAATTATTATTATTGTTTTTTCAGATAGGCTCCTAGTATCAACCCAGGATAGCTTGATCTTGCCTATATTCTTCTGCTTCCCCAGTTATTTATTATTATCATTATTACTATTATTATTATTGAGATAGGGTATCACTACATAGCCCTGACTGGCCTGGGACTCACTATATATACCAGACCTCAGACTCACAGAGATCTGCCTGTAAGTGGATGGTGGCATGTAGAAGAATTTGCAAATAGATCCATATCTATCACCCTGCACAAAACTCAAATCCAGGTGTATCAAAGACCTCAACATAAATCCATTTACACTGAACTAGATAGAAAAGAAAGTGGGAAATACCCTCCAATGCATTGGCACAGGTGACCACTTCCTAAATATAACACCAGTAGCACAGACACTGAGAACAAGAATTAATAAATGGGACCTCCTAAAACTGAGAAGGTTCTGTAAGGCAAAGGACACAGTCAATAAGACAAAACAACAACCCACAGAATAGAAAAATATCTTCACCAACCCACATTGAACTGAGGGCTGATTACTAAAATATATAAAGAACTCAAGAAATTGGCATCAAAATCCAAATATCCAATTAAAAATGGGATATAGATCTAAACAGAGAATTCCCAACAGAAGAATCTCAAATGGCTGAAAGACACTTAAAGAATTTCTCAACATCCTTAGCCATCAAGGAAATCAAAACAACTCTGAGATACCATCTTACACCTGTCAAAATGGCTAAGATCAAAAACACTGATGACAACCTATACTGGAGGGGATGTGAAGCTGGTGGGAATGCAAACTTGTACAGCTACCTTGGAAATCAGTATGGAGCGTTCTCAGAGAACAGGGAATCCTCTACCTCATGATCCAGCAATACCTAAAAGATGCACATTCATACCACAAAGACATTTGCTCAACTATGTTCATAGCAATATTATTCATAATAGCCAAAACCTGGAAACAACCTAGATGCTTCTCAACTGAAGAATGATTTTTTTTTAAAAAAAAATGTACATTTACACAGTGGAGTACTACTCAGCAGTTAAAAAAAAATTACATCTTGAAGTTTTTGGGCAAATGGATGGAACTAGAAAAATATTCCAAGTGAGGTAACACAGATCCTGGAAGACAAACATGATATTTTAGTCATAAAGTGGATTTTAGATGTAAAGCAAAAGATAACCTGGCTACAATCCAAAACCCCTGAGCAGCTAGGTAACAAAAAAGAAGCTAAGAGAGACATTCATGGATCCCCCTGGAAAGGGGAAATAGATAAGAAAGAGCTCCTGAGTAAATTAGAACCATGACATGGAGGGGGTAAGGGGAGATGGGAAGAGAATATCAGGGAATGGGATGGTTGAGTTGAGGGAGGGATACAGAGAGAGAACAGTGAAATAGGTATCTTGATAGAGGGAGCCATTTGGAGGTTAGGGAAAATCTAGTGCTAGGAAAATACCCAAGAACCCACAAGGATGACCCAAGCTAAGATTTCAATCAATAGTGGAGAGGATATCTGAGCTGGCTCTCCATTATAATAAAATTGATGACCACCCTAATGTTATCATAGAACCTTCATCCAGCAATTGATGGAAGCAGATGTAGAGATCCACAGCTAAGCACTGGGTCCAGCTCCCAGTCCAGGCAAAGAGAGGGAGGAGAGACTATATGAGCAAAGGGGTCAAGATCATGATGAGGAGACCCACAGAGACAGCTGACCTGAGCTATTGGGAACTCACTGACTCTGGACTGACAGCTGAGGAACCTTCATGGGACCAAACTAGGCCCTCTGAATGTGGGTGACAGTTGTGTGGCTTACGCAGTTTGTGGGTCCTCTGACAGTGGGACCAGAACTTATCCCTAATGCATGAGCTGGCTTCTTGGAGCCCATTCCCTATAGAGGGACACCTTGTTCAGCCTTGATACTCGGGGGAGGAGCTTGGTCCTCCCACAACTTGATATGCCAGACTGTATTGTCTCCCCCTGGGATTCCCTTACTGCTCTGAGAAGTAGATGACAGAGAATCTGTGGGGTGACTGGGAGGGAGCAGGGGAGTGAGAAGGAACAGTGATTGGTATGTCAAGAAAAAAACTTTTAAATAAAATTTTAAAAAGAAAGAAAAGAAAAAAAAAACAAACAAAATAGAGATTTGCCTGCATCAGCTTCCTGAGCATGGGATTAAGGTGTGTGTCACAACACTCAACTAAAATATATATAAAATTACACACACACACACACACACACACACACACACACACACACACACCATGTGTGCCGGAGAAGGACGTTAGGTCCTTTGGAACTGGATATCAGGGGGTTGTGAGCCACAAGTGGGTGCTGGGAACCAAATTTGCATCCTTTGGAAGAGTAGTAAGTACCCTTAACAGCTGAGCCATCAATCACTCCAGCCCTTGTTATATTATTTTTAAAGGACTCCAGGTAACAGAGTAATTCCAATGAGCAGTCAGGACACTTGGAGCACAGCTCTGGGGTAGAGAGGGGACAGAAGCCAGGCCAGCTGCTCTGGGGCTGGCGTCTTGCTCTTGTGTTCCCCAGTCTGTAAGTGAAGGGCCATGGCTCGGGTCACAGATTAGGAGGACCAGTGAATGATGAGAGAGGATTAGTGATCAAAGGTGGCTCTCGGAATGGTGACTCAGGCAGTCAGAGGTAACACCTGGTCCTGTAGATCCACTATCTAGGTCCTAAGGACATTTATCTGACAGCTGAACACCAAGTCCTGTGTCCTTGTTCCTTTGAGATAAATGCAAGCCACTGAGGTCTGTTATTTCTTTTTTTTCTTCCTTTCTTCCTTCCTCCTTCTCTCCCTCCCTCCCCACCCATCCCTCCTTCTCTTCCTCCCTTCTTTCTTTCTTGTTTTGAAAAAGAATCTCACTATACAATCTAGTTTAGTGTCACAATCCTCCTGCCTAGCCTCCCAAGTGCTTATATTATAAAAAGTATAACCACTTCTAAGAAAGCCATTTTTTAAAAAATCTCGAATTTGTAAACATTATAATTGAAATGGTACATGTAAAATAAGACATGTATCACTTAAAATTTTATGTGGCAAAATGTATAAGTTAACAAACGAACCAAAATAAAAAGTATTGTTGTTGACATGACCTCTGGAAAAAGTTAGCCCAGGAAAATTAGATTTAGCTCAGCTATGGCTCCCAGCTAATGCTGTCAGGTCTAAAGCCATACCAGATAACAATGATGCAAAATGGCAGAAGCTAACATTCTTTATCCCACACTGACTGGTGGGCTCAATGCCTAATCCTCAGGCGTTGGCACTCTGGGGATTTCTGGAAACTTTGAAAGATGAGATGTGACTGGAGAAAGTGATTTACTGAGGGTGGCTCCTTTGGGGAGGAATCTTGTTCCTGCACCTCCAACCATCCACCTGGTTTCACTCTCTTTCTTTCCCCTCCCCTCCAGGATGGGAACAACTGGACCACGCATTCCTGTGTCCATGATGCTCTGCCCAAGAGCATAGGACCGAGACACCATGGGATTGAACTCTGTGCGTATTGTTTATTTGCACTGGGAATTTTAGACACAAAGATAATATACATCCTTAACTGAAACCACTGGACCAGCTCCTACAAATTTGATGAGTACCCCAATTGGGGGTGTTGTTGTAGAATATTATTTTAAGGTGTGTTACTTTGTTTATGTTGCATTTAACTCTGTGAAGCTGTGTTACTTTGCCTGTCTAAAACATCTGATGGTCTAATAAAGAGCTGAACAGCCAATAGCAAGGCAGGAGAAAAGATAGGTGGAGCTGGCAGGCAGAGAGAAGAAATAGGAGGAGAGATCTGGGAGGAGAAATGAAGTAGCCTGAGAAGGAGGGGGACAGCGGGGGCCAGCCAGCTACACAGCCAGCCGTGGAGTAAGAATGAAAGTAAGATCACAGAAGTAAGAAAAGGAAAAAGCCCAGAGGCAAAAGGTAAAAGGGATAATTTAAGAAAAGCTGACAAGAAACAAGTCAAGCTAAGGCCAAGCATTTATAATTAAGAATAAGTCTCTGTGTGTGATTTATTTGGGAGCTGGATGGCAGGCCCCTCAAAAGAGCAAAACCAAACAACTATAGGCCATAGACTTGAACTTACCTCCTGATGATTCCCAGTGTGGAAGAGCCATAACCATGATCTTCCTTAGCACTTGGATAATCAGGTTCTCCCCAAAAGTCTGCAGCATTCTTCGAGCCCTCAGCACCAGGATAGTCTGGTTCTCCATAAAAGTGGGCAGAGTTTGGCTGATTCTCAGCCCCTGGGTAATCAGGCTCCCCTATGGTGTCTGAGTAGGAATTGATTCTTGAACCAGCATAGCCTACATCTCTTCTGGATCCTGGCAGGTTAGAACTGGGCCTGCGGCCAGAATGGTTAGAGTTGCCCTGAGCTCCAGGATAGTCTGGTTCTTCCAAGGACCCCAAATCACCTAGATTGGTTCTGGAACCTGCATAGTTCATGCTATTTCTGATTCCAGCAAAACCAGGATGGCGCTGAGAGCCGGGGTAGTCAGGCCCTGTGGATGAGCCTGTGCGGTAGGGATCCCTCTGGAAGTCATAGTCTGTCTCAGGTAAAGACTTGTGATAGTCTGGCCTTGTTCTGGAATGTGCCGAGAATGAAGGACTCCTGGCACTGCGATAGTCAGTATTACTTGGAGATCCAGGATAATCTGCTTCTGCTAGAGAGCTGGAGTAGTCTGGATTTGTTCTAGAGGCTGAAGAATATGGGTTGCTCCTGGGATGGTAGAAGCCTGGATTGTCCGGAGAACCTGGAAATTCTAGATGATCCTGAGTTTTCAAATAGCTCTGTGTATGGTTTTGAGACCCGGAATAGCCAGGATAGTCAACACGCCCCTCGTAGCTACTGTTCCTGTGAAAGGAAGACATGATGCCATGGAGTCTTCACCTGGTTGTGTTAAAACATCTCCACCACTGTAGCAACTCGGGGACCTTTTTATTAACCTGAAAAATCAAAAAGGAAGGGAAAGGTCAGTTATTTTTCTCTTGCATAAATTTCTGGGTTTCTTCCAGTATCTGATAAGGTGTTCAGGTGCTGAGAACAGTGACTGTGTTTTGTAGCCTCCCCCACCTATGAGGAAGCTATGAAAATGCTCAGTGAGGCCAGCAGAAGCATTATTTACAGCTTCTAGGTCACACTGCTAAAGGGTTGAGGAAACATTTCCCTGTTTCTCAGCTTTCTACCTTCTGTGTTTGGAGTAGAGCTGTTGAATGGTGGTCTTCAGTCATGAAGATGGCAGTGCTCTCTGTAGGGACAATAGCACAACATAGGAGCTCAGGCTACCATGGAGGAAAGAATAAACCTGTGTTTTCTCAAAATGTTGATCCCTACAACTACAGTTATATCCTTAATAATATGTCTGTATGATTTGGGGCCATGAGCCACAATTAGAAAAAACAGGGGCTGGAGAGATGGTTCAGGGGTTAGAAGCACTGGCTGCTCTCCCAGAGGACCGGGGTTCAATTCCCAGTACCCACATGGCAGCTCACAACTCTCTGTAACTCCTGTTCCAGAGATCTGACACCTTTATACCAATGCACATAACTAAAAGCTAAATAAATTTTTTTTAAAAAGAAACAACAAAATTTTTTAGAGACAAAGTCTCATGTAGCACAGGCTGGCCTTGAGCTCACTATGTAGCAGGGGATGACCTTAAACTTGATCCCAAGCTCAAGGATTACAGACTTGTGTTATCATGCCTGGTGTAAGCCATGCTGGGCTTCGTGCACATTAGACAAGCATTCTACTCTGGAGCTTCACCCCAGCCCTCCGAACCAGAACGTCTTTGAGCTGGTTTGTTTATTTGAAACATGATCTCACTGTGGTCTGGAACTCACAATCCTCTAGCTTCAGTGCCCCAGTGGTGGGGTTACTGGAATTTGCCACTGCATCTAACCTTGAACATTTGTGTTTCTAGGTTTAAAAGCACAAACCAGCATCCATGCATAAAGGAAGAACAGTTTATGGACTGGAGACAGAAGGCTCAGGTAAGGGACACTAGCTAGGATCTGTTCTTTTTTGAAAAAGTGGCTTTATCAGTCCATAAGCTCTCAGACGAGGAGCACTCTCTAATCAAGTGACAAGTCTCTCTGGCAGCAAAGCCTTGATTTCACCCTAGAAATCCTTCTTACGTCTACCGCTTGGCACAGGTGATACAGAAACTATGGTGTTCAGCCAACAAGACAACCATCACGTGACCCAGCCTGCCCAATCAGCATCCACCATTTCCTTGGCCACAGGATTTTGGTTTAGGAGTGGACCGGTTCACATATCCCGTCAGTTCTGAGGGATCTAGACTAGCCGTGCTGAAAAGGTGCTCAGCTTCCAAGGAGGTAAAAAACTCAGCATGGAGCTACCCCTGGTGTGGTGTTCGTGGGAGTAGAGAAAAAAAATAATATGCAGAGGAGAAAGTTCAGAAGAGCCCACAGGATTGTTGCTGAGCCTGCAGGGGGAAAGAAGAAAAGTGAAACACAAACACACCTCTGCTGTTTCACGCCTGAACAATTAGGTAAATGTGGACGCCTTCGAAGAAGGAAGTAGAAGATTTTTAAAGCTTGGCCAATTAGACAAGTTTATCTCTGTGTAAATGACATGAGTTTAGCTTTGAGTAACCAAAGCTTAAGAAAATACTAACACACTCCCCTCACCTGTGCCTTTGGAACGTTTGTGGGCTGACTCGATTCTGCTCAGCACCAGGGGATCAGCTTTCCTGCCCTTTCTTCCTTTCTGGTGTCCATTGCTCTCTGCTTGGACCCCTCCCAACGCCTAGCCCCTGTGGGCTGGCTATGGAGATTGTCTTCTTCCAAGCCACTGTGACTAGGGGAGGGTATATCACCAGGAAGAACCGGAGAATGAATCCTAGGAGCTTTGTTTTGCTGGAATTATAGCCAGGCAATTTATGCCTGCAGCTTCCACTAGTCACAAATGGAAAGGTTTATCTAAAAGTGATGTCTACAGGGAGGGAGCAGGAACTAGAGATACAGAGAAAGAAGCCTGCTGGTGATGTGCATGCAGTGGCTGAATCCAGCCACACCTCAATGCAGGTGATGACTGTGTCATTGCATTCCCTTTTTGAGCTAATTTAGGGTCAGGTTGCTAATTGTCAATGAAACAGAAGAATCTTGGCTGTAACATGACCTTTGCAAGTAGAGACTTACACACTGTAGTGCTATGCTGTGCTTTACTGCAAACTCCTTTTCTTAACATGGTTGGGAAATTCATTTGTTTCCTTGTAGCAATTACCATGTCTATAGAGGAACCCCCAAGAGCTAAAGATCAAGATCTTACTTATATACAAATAAGGACTAGTATATTCAGGAAATAAAAATAGATATTTGTAGACCAGCTCAAGAGAAAGAAATATATCTGCCCAAAGATGACAGTCATGTGACCTTCACAGAAACTTTTTATCATGACACTCTAAAATTGAAAACTTAGATGTTATTCAAGAGCAGAATAAGGAAATGAATTATGGCATGCTCATAACATGCAGTACTATTTGGTAAAAAAATGACTGAATATTTGCTATATGAAGTAGTATGTACGACTCCCACAGATAAAAGAATTGAACACAACAGAGCATATGCTGAATAAATTCATCTCATTTCAAGATCAGGCTAGTTAACACATGCTGATTTTAGTCAGAATACTAGGTACAGAGAAGAAAAGAGTTTGGGCAATGAGTAGGAATTTCCATGAGAGAATTCCTAAACTACTGGGTTATGATCTTGTCTTTTGGGGTGTTGGATGCCTAGAGATATAGATATGTGTATGTAAACATTCATCAAGTTGTACACTTAAGACCTATGTACATAATTGTCAATATATTACTTCTAAATTGAAAATGAAAATGAAGGTGGAGGTGTGAGGATTATGATGCTTGGTATGGTAGCAGAGGTGTGAGGATTATGATGCTTGGTATGGTAGCAGAAGCAGGAAATCACAAGCTTCAGGCTAGCCTAGGCTACATTTTGAGGCTAGCCAATAAGATTCCATTTCAAAAGAAAGTAAAAGAAATGAAGAAAAGAGAAGAGAAAAGAAGAAAAAGATGAGAAAAACAAAACACCAAACCAGAAGCCACATCCATAACACCAGCTAGGGAGGAAAAAATAACACAATGAGGATTTGGGCTTTGACTTTCTGGCCTCTAACTCACAGAAAATCTGAATGAATGAATGAAAACAAAATCTAGGTAAAGACAGGACATATTATGTGCCTTAAATGTGATGTGATACTAAAATGAAAATGGTTAGGAATACCAGCACTTGGTGTCAGGTAGAAAGGACTTTAGTCTCCATTTGCTGGCTATGCGATTGGGTAAGCACATAGTCTGATTCTGTTCGCACAGCCATCTAATACCAATAGTAACGTGTTAGCACCATCCCCGGGCAGCCTTCAGGGAACAGAAGTCCCTAGGAAGCATTGTTTTTGTTTATGTATAAGGGAACTCTGGGAAACTTCTAGAAGTAGGAGCTGTAGATTAGAATGGGATATGATTAAAGAAACAGTCCCTTATAACAGATAGGAGACAGAAAGATCCCACATAATTCCTAGACAGTCATAATGACAATAACAGAGAACTAACTGCTTTGGTGTTTTGTGAAATAGGGTCGTATGTAACCCAGATTGGCTTCTAGAGAGTATGTAAACAAGCCTAGACTTGAACTCCTGACCCTCCTGTCTGTATCTCCTAAGTGCAAGGATTATAGGCATGCACCATCTTGCCAAGCCTAGAACTAAATTTGTCTTTAATCTTATTAGCCCAGACTACAAGGAGATCAGTATCCAGACTATAAAGAAATCAGTTTAGGTTATGGGGGCAGGGTGGGTAGGTAAGCAGAAAGCAGCCATGCTACAGGAGTTATGAGAACCCTTCCAGAAGGGTCAGATAACAGAGTGAAGTCACCAGCCAAGGTCACATATAGAGCACTCAGGGACTAACAACCTCAGGAGCCTAAAGTTGAAAGGACATTTGGGTCCTATCTGGGTCATTGATGTGAGAATTTCTACAATGGTTTTATGCAGCCTTGATGAAGAATAAAATTATTTTAACCACCGAGAAATGTATGCAACCAGAGATCATCATATTAAGCAAAAGCAGTCAGACTCAAAGAATCATCACTGGGTTAAAGAGAAGGATCTATGGTTAAAAGGACCCAGGTCCAGTTCTCTGGACATACATGGTAATTCACAATCACCCAAAAATCCAGTTCCAGGAGATACTATGTCCTCTTCTGGCCTCTGTGGCCACCAGGCATTTACCCAGTGCACATACATGCATGTAGACAAAAACACTTATGTGCATCAAAAAAAATTTAAAGAAAGAAAATATCCAAGTATGGTTGTACATGTCTTTAATTCTAGCACTCAGGAGGCAGAGGCACGTGGATCTCTTTGAGTTCTAGGCCTGCCTGATCAACATAAATTCCAGGACAACCAAGGCTATGTAGAGAGACTCTATCCCAAACAAATAAATACTGAAAAAGAAAATAAAGGCATAGTAGTGCACACCTTTAATCCCAGCACTTAGGACACAGAGGCATGAGGAGATCTGAGGTTGAGGCCAGCCTGGTCTATATAACAAGTTTCTAGTCAATCAGGGATACATAGTATGACCCGATTTCATAGACAGACAGACAGACAGACAGACAGACAGATAGAAAGATAGACAGATAGATCACTTTTTCTCTCATGTAGATTTTGGGTTTATGTGGATACACAAAATTACACACACACATACACACATTGCGTGGAAATTGAAGCAGGACTATCTGGGGGAATGAAAGGATTTAGGATTTAGAAGAAGACTAAGGGGAGAAAAATGAGGGAAGGGTGGTGAATATGGCTGAAGCATATGATACAATCTGTAAAAATGTCTTACCAAACCCATCACTGAGGTCAATGAATGCGCCAATAAAAAAATCTCTCCTGAAGAGAGAACTAGGGGGTGGCTCAGCAGTTAGGAGCACCAGCTGCTCTTGAAGAGGACCTGGGTTCAATACCCAGCACCCACATGGCAGCTCAAACATCTGTAACCCAGTTCCAAGGGATCCAATGCACATAGTGCACAGATCACATGCAGACGCAACACCCACACACATAAAATAAAACTACAAATATTTGCATATGTCCTTCCTAAAGAGAAAGGTGAGTCCATTAATGGAATAGAGTCAGCTCCATGGAAACCTGCTCCTCAGCCAGCCCTTCCTTATCTCACTGTGTCTGCTATTATAGGAACTATGCCCAATACAATGTAGTCTATGAATCTCATTGGGAACCACTGACATCATGGCTTCCAGGAAGCAGACGTCTATAAATTAATTTACTTTGTTGACTGATATATCATATTTTACATAGTCATGGGGTAAATGACACTTAGAGTTGTGTGTGCATTGGATAATGACCAACTCAGAGCAAGAGCATATCACCATCTTAAATGTCAATTTTTTTACAGTGAAAATATACAGAATCTTTCTCTTGATACGTGCAATGCACTCTTATTATTACCTTCATCTGAGGTGCTAGGATGGCTTTTCCTAAGAACTGGGTGGCAAGCGGATGTAAGTGGCTCTAATCTCTGATGCTGGCCTCACATGATTGTTCCAAGCTTACTGACTGCAGACAAAGATAAAGAAACATGTCTGTATGTGCGAGGCAGGCTCACATGCCTTCTTGGTTTATTTTCTCTAAAGAACTTAAAAAAAAAACCCAAGAGACTACACTGAATTCTGGAGACTAGAAGGAAAAAACCTCAAGCATTACAGCCAGTCCTCTGCATCTGGGGAAGGGGCTGGGGGCTGTAGCCACTCACTGAAGGAAAGCATTTGAAGGGAGAAATCATATTTAACTAATGAAGCCTGCAGACTCTTCCTCATCACTATCCTCCAGGCATACTGTAGGAACATTTATATAACATTTACATTGTGTTGTGTGCTATAAGTAATCCAGAAAGGGTTTAAATTATACAGGATATACCTAGCTTCTATGAAAAGGCTGATATTTTATATAAAGAATGTGAATATCTGCACACTTGGTGTCAGCCAGGCTCTGTACTGAGGGATGACGACTACATGATGTACATTATTTGTGAATAGTAGTTAAACATTTAAACACATTCTATATATAACAGAAGTTATATGTGCTACATGTATGTAAAACGTCATGATCTATGTTTTAGCTTAGTATAAACCAGGTTTGAAATTTGCCTTTGCTGTTAGTTCCATCAGCTAAAGCAAGGAAGCCACATTATAAGAATCTGTTGTTCTCAATGGCTGCATGTATTTGTTATCATGTTCTGTTGTACTGATCCCTGTTTTTTCTCATGAGTCACAGGGTTGTCCCCCAATTTTCATAGCTCTACACAGTGACGTGTGTATGTCCCAGAGGAGTCCCCTTGGGCTGTGCAAATGTCTCTAAGGAAGAGAGCCGACTCTGGCTTCCAGGGTCATCTGGATGGACCATATTCCATCTCACTGGAGATGACTCACCCATTCCCCAAATGTCTGTACTGAGTTCCCACCACTGTGGGTTAGTGGCCTATTCATTTTTACATTGTCTTCCCAGGACAATCAGGATTTCCCACAAATGACCTCTCTCCTGTTCTCTAGAGGATAGCCGGTTACTTCCCTATGCAGCTAGCCAGAAGGAACAAAAAGAAAAAACTCGGAGCTGGAGAGAAATAACCAGCTAGGCCTGGCAAACCCGCCATTCCAGCCACTCCTGAGGCTGAGTCAGGAGGATCCAAGTTAAGACCCGTCTGTCTGGTGTACACAAAAACAAAACAAAAAAACCACCAAACCAAGAAAAAAAAAGCTGAGATGACCTAATTTTAATTTTTCTAAATTTTCAAGTGAATGTGTGTGTATGTACACACATTAAAGTTCTTTTTTAAAAAAGATTTATTTTTTTATTATGTATACAGTAGACAGAAGAGGGTACCTGATATTGTTCTAGATGGTTGTGAGCCTTCATGTGGTTGCTGGGAATAGAACTCAGGTCCTTCAGAAGAACAGTCAGTGTTCTTAACCTTTGAGCCATCTCTCCAGCCTCCCATATTATAATTCTTGAGAGGCAGAACTTTTCCTCCTCATTTGAACTCCTTATATACACTCCTTCTCTGCTCTGACCTCATTCTCCAACAGGGGTGCTTTTATAGCTGAGCACACAAGAGCACAAGTGTGAGCAGAGTCTCATATCTCTGGCCAGTATCCACATTGTTATGTTGCTCAATGTTACCCTTAACTCGAGACTCTCCTGCCTGCTAGTGCTCAGATTGCAGATGTGTGAACCTCTGTGCCCAGTTCATGTGGTGCTGGTGACCAAACCCAGGGCTTCATGGGCCAGCACTTTACCAATTGAGTCACAGTCCAGTATTACTTCTTGAATTCTATAGTTTCTATGGATGACTATCACAGTGGACACCTCAGCTGACAACACATTGACCACAATAGTGACCTGTATGGCTGACCAACACAGTGACCACTATGGTTGACCATCACAGTGAACACTACAGCTGATTACCACATTGACAACCATTGTGACCTTTATAGCTGACTGGTAGTTTGAATGCAATTGGTCTCCATAAGCTCATAGGGAATGGCACTATTAAGAGGTGTGGCCTTACTGAAGTAGGTGTGGCCTTATTGGAAGAAGTGTATCACTGTGAGGGCAGGCTTTAAGGTCTCCTATACTCACGCTTATCCCTATGTATGACTCAGTTAGCTTCCTGTTGTCTGCAGATGAAGATCTAGGACTCTCAGTTCCTTCTCCAGAACCATGTCTGCCTCCATGCTGCCAGGCCACACCATGATGATAATAGACGAAACTATAACCCACCCCATTAAGTATTTTCCTTAATAAAAGTTGTCATGGTCTTCCTTGGATCCCACTCCCCCTAGAGGAACACCTGACTCAGTCTTGAGGTTTCGGGGAGAAAACTGCATCTGCCAGGAGTGGATGCTGAACTAAGCAATATTGGGACAGTGGGATCTTGGGACTGCCTGCCACCTGCCCAGGGAGGGAATGGGGAGTTGTGGAGAAGAGAGAATGACCTGATGTGGTGGGAGGGGAGAGGGACCTTGAATAAGGATATACAAGGATAGAAAGTGTGACTTCTTTGTTCATAATAATAAAAAAAGAAATATAAAAATCTCAAAAAAAAATCAAAAAAAATGAAAGAAAAAAAAGTTGTCATGGTCATGGTGTCTCTTCATTAACAATAGAAACCCTAAGATACTGATCATCACAGTGGACACCACAGATGACATCATGGTGGAAACCACAGCTGACCACTATGGGAAATACCACAACTAACCACCATATTGGACACTACAGTAATCACTGACAACCACAGTTACCACCAAGGTAACCATTAAGATTGTTTATCATAGTGAACACTACAATTGACTCAGTGGGATATGTGTGTGTATAATATAGTATATATTATATTTTTATATATACATATATATTTTGAGAATTCTGAGAGGAGAGTGGGAATTGATAAGATAAAAATATGTTGCATATATGTATGAAATTTTCAAATATAAAAATATACTTTCAGACCAAATTCCAGCATGGAAAGGGGAGGTAGGCAGGTACAAAGTCCCATCGTTAGCCAAAGACTTATTGGCAACTGATAGCAGCTGAAAGAGGCAGAGATGGTTTCCTCCAAGAGTGAGGCCCCCAGGGCAGTGGTGAAGCATGCCTTTACTTCCAGCATTGGTGAGGCAGAGGCAGGCAGATCTCTGTGAGTTCAAGGACAGCCTGGTCTCCAGAGCCAGTTCCAGAACAGTCAAGGCTACAGAAAGAAATTTTGTTTCAGAAAGAAGAGAAAGTAATTTTGGTGGCTGGTGAGATGGCTCAACAGTTAAGAGCACTGATACTGCTCTTTCAGAGGTCCTGAGTTCAAGTCCCAGCAACCACATGGTGGTTCACAACCATTTATAGTGGAATCTTATGCCCTCTTCTGACATGTGTACATGCAGGCAGAGCACTTATACATAGATAAATAACCAGTGGAGCCCCTTGTACTGGTTGGTTTTGTGTGTCAACTCAATACAAGCTGGAGTCATCAGAGAGGAAGGAGCCTCAGCTGAGGAATTATCTCCATGAGATCCAGCTCTAGGGCATTTTCTCAATCAGTTGGGAGAGGGCCCAGCCCTTAGTGAATGGTGCCATCCCTGGGCTTGTAGTCCTGGGTTCTGTAAGAACACAGGCTGAGCAAGCCAATAAGCAGTGCTCCTCCATGGCCTCTGCATCAGCTCCTGCATCCAGGATCCTGCCCTGTTTGAGTTCTTGTCCTGAACCCTTCAGTAGTGAACAGCAATATGGAAGTGTAAATAAGCTGAATAACCCCCTCCCAACTTGCTTTATGGTCATGGTGTTTTATTACATAGCAATAGAAATCCTAATACACCCTATGGTCGTTTGAATAGGTATCACTCCCAAAGATGCTTGGCCCACAGTGGGTGGCACTATTAGAAAGTATGGCCTTGTTGGAATAGGTGTGGCCTTGTTGAAGGAGGTGTGTCACTGGGGATGGGCTTTGAGGCTTCAGATGCTCAAACTGTGCCCTGTGTGATACTCAGATCACTTCCTGTTGTTTGTAGATCAAAATGAAGAACTCTCAGCTCCTTCTCTATGTCTACCTGCATCATGTCCCACCATGACAGTAATGGACTAAATCTCTGAACTGTAAGACAGTCCTAATTAAATGTTTTCCTTTATAAGAGTTGCTGTGGTCATGGGGTCTCTTCACAGCAATAGAAGCCCCAACTAAGACAACCCCTGGTGAGTCAATCACACTCTAGTAGGAAAACCACATATCCAATATATGGGCAACACAAATTGGACTTGATATGTGTTAAAACAAAACAAAACATAAAACTTTAAAAAAGTCACAAAATTGAGTAGGTAGTAAAGGGGGAATGAATATAATCAGAACACATTGCATTAAATTTTCATTTAGAAAATTATATATATATATTTTAAATGAATAAGTAAAATAAAAATCAATTTTTAAAGACCTTAACAGAAAAAGCTTGATAAACCTGAGTAAAAACAGGCAATAGGTTTATTATTATTATTATTATTTTAAAGATGTATTTATTATGTATACAACATTCTGCCGCCACTATGCCTGTGTGCCAGAAGAGGGCACCAGATCTCAACACAGATTGTTGTGAGTCACCATGTGGTTGCTGGGAATTGAACTCAGGACCTCTGGAAGAACAGTCTGAGCCATCTCTCCAGCCTTATTATTATTATTATTATTATTATTATTATTATTATTTTATTATTATTATTCATACTCATTTCAAATGAAAACCGTGCAGACAGTCAGCTATCAAAGCATGGTGTCTGGGGACAGAGTGGTGACATAAGGAAGGAATAAACAGGTACTGTGGCTGTTTCTCTCCATCAAAGCCAAGCAGGCGTCGAAAGCAAGCAGGCACACCCACTGGGTTTCAGAAATGCAGTTTATAGTCTTGAAGCAAATGTGATAAACTATCATTGAAATAGAATAGTCATTCATCACAGCAATTTAAAAGCCCACCTTGCTGACTGGATGATCAGTCCCACGCCCCACTCCTGGGATACTGGCAAACAGCTGGCAGGATAGAGGTTGGTGCCTGCCTGTTCTACCTAGGCACATCAGAGAGCATTCTAAAGGGCTCAGAGGGCTGAAGGATGATGGCTCAGTTGGTACAGTGTTTACCTTGTAAGCACAAGGAGCTGAGTTACTCACTAGTCAGTCAGTCTATCCTGCTTGGCTAGCTAGCTCCAGGCCAAAGAGACTGTCTCAGACAGTAAGGTGGATGGCGTCTGAGTATCTGAGCAATGTATGCAAACATTTATGCAACACACACAGAGAGAATGAGAGAGAGAGAGAGAGAGAGAGAGAGAGAGAGAGAGAGAGAGAGAGAGAGAAGCATGCCTGGCATCAGCCTCTGGCTTTTGCCCTCATGTGCCCACACATCCATGACCATAAGAAGTTGAAGATCTGAAAAGCACTTTGACATCAGATATGGAGATATGAGTTTGGAGTTTTCCCAGGTAGTTTTCCATCTTGCTTTGGTCCAGTATTTCCTCACTATTATGTTTCCTTTCTGCCATTTTGGAATGGTGATACATATCCTATTTCATTATATATTGGAAATACATGCTCTGCTTTTTGATTTTGATTTTACTTGGGATTACAATTAGGAGATTTTGCCAGTCTCAGAAGAGACTTTGAACTTTGGGTTTAAGAAAATTTAAGTCTGTTCCAGGCTATGGGGACTTTTGAAGTTGGACTAAATGCATTTTTAATTGATATGACTACAAGCCTATGGGGCCCAGGGAGTGGAATGTGGTGGTTTGAATAAAAACGGCCCCATAGGCTCACAGGGAGTGACACTGTGGCCTTGTTGGCTTGTATGTCCCAAGGGGAAGGCTTTGAGGTCTCAAATGCAGAAGTCAGGTCTAGTGTAACATTCTCTTCCTGCTACCTGTCAGTGCAGATGCTCAGCTACCTCTTCAGCATCATGTCTGCCTGCATGTCACCATGCTTCCTGCCAGGATGAAAATGAATTAAACCTCTGAACTGTACCAGCCTCAGTTAATTGTTTTCCGTTATAAGAGTTACCACTGTCTATAACTCCAGTTCCAGGGGATCTGACACCTTCACACCAATACACACAAAATAAAGCTAAAAAATTATTTTTAAAAATAGTTGCTATGGCCATGATGTCTTTTAACAGCAATAAAACCCTAAGACACCATATAAGCAAGCACATTGGCTTTTGCACATACATGCCCACACACCTGTGACCATATAAACAAGCACACAAGCATACTGTTCAGCCTGAAACCCTAACTCACTCCTGCAAAAGCCCTATTTCTCTTAATTTAAACCCCACCCTTTCAGAGAATCTCCAAGAAGCCCAGTTCTGAACTGTTGGCAGCTGGCAGCTCCTCCTCTGAAGTTTCCAGCAGGCCAGCATCCTGCCTGAAAGTGGACCAGACTTGGGCACAAACCCAGCTTGTGGCAGACAGGGCTACAGGGTACATAAGCACCACCCTTTTTTAGTTGGGCCATGTGATTTCCCTCCCCCTTCTCCCACCTCAATCTCTTCGGGGCTGGAGGAATCACCAGGGAGTTGCATTGCTCAGAATAAATCTGGTGTTTTAGTTTTAAATTTGGCATGATCTGGCTAACTGGACTGTAAGAGAAACCTATTATCAGGGTGCAGAAAGCCTATTACATACCACTCACAGAGACATACACAAAAATGTTTCCAGTAAAGTCTTTCTGATTAACAGCTACACAGCATCTCTATCAATGAGTCTTCAGTAGCCTCTCAATTGTGTCATGATGTCCTTTCCAATAAAGACCAAGTGAAGCAGCAAGTTCAGAGACTTCTAAAGCCACAGTGTGTGTCCAGAATCACACAGCAGACTGACTTACAAACAAGTTATATCCCAATAAATCCAACAGTAAATTGGAGATGCTGTGAAACAAAAATGATGAATGTCCAAAGCATCTCAATCACCAGTACAACAAACACTGCATGCTAGCTGCTTGGGCCACCAGGGAAAATATGGTACCATCTCTAGGCTGGGAAAATGTTAATATTCAGCACTTGAAATCCAAACTCTGAAGTGATTCTCATGAATGCATGTAGCTCTTGTACTCACATCAAGTCAAAACACAGTACTGTGAATTTTTGGAAAGAAGCTGTCTGCCAAAACTGGTTAGAACTTTAGTGATTGGAATGTTTTAGGTCCAGAGGCTAACTACCTTATCTTGGGCTAGTTCTGGCCCCCTATAGCAGCCATTCCTTGCCTACTTCTATGTCAAAACTAACATCCTGTGGCTAAGAAATAAAACTCTTTTGCAATCTATCAATTTATAAGACCACTAGTTTCCACCAACTTAAAAGTCAAGACTGTTACCAAATAGCATTGAAGTCTATTTGAGAAAAGCTTCCCCCATCTTGCAGTAAACACCTCTCTAGTATATTTTAAACTTGCCTTGATTTGTGACATTCTTTGCTCTTCAAAACTATAAAACTTCATAACACTGCTTCTGCACTGGGGCATGAAATTTCCAATTTAGGGGCAACCTAACTCTGTGTTCCCAGGCCACGGTCACTCAAATATGGCTCTAGAATAATTGTATTTTCTTTTTAAAGTAATAGCTGTGAGATGTTTGTGTAAACAGTAAATTGGATCATGAGCATCACCCACATTTTATTTTTACTTTAACACACAGTGACTTTCATATTTACAATGTAGTTGCTGTTGGGGTCATGTACCCCAAAGGCCCATGTGTTCAAGCCTTGCTTTCCAGCTGGTGCTGCTGTGAGAAACTGGTGGAGACTGTAAGAGGTGGAGCCCAATGGGAGGTTCTGGGTCATTGTGTGTGCAAGGGGGGAGGTCAGGGGTCCTTTATTAAAGGAGACACTAGCCTGCAGATTCTTTTTCTCTTTGGTTCTTTGGCCACATGCCCAAAGCCACAGGTCTAATGACCAAAGTTTCCAAAACTTTGAGCCAAATAAACTTTTCCTCTTTGTAAGCTGATCAGCTCAGGTATTTGTTATAGCATCAGGCAGTTGACCAGCACAGTATTTTTATCATTAGAATAGAGCATCACCCAAAACTTTCCCTCTGTAGCATCCTTTTCTTCTCCCCTGGGGCCACAGCAACCTGTTCTGTGCTCACATAGCTTTGCCTTTACCAAAATGTTGTATAAATGGAATCCCATGATATGCAGCCCTTTGAGACTGGTTTTGTTTACTCGGCCTAATCTAAATGAAATTTAAAATATGGGGAGCTAGAGAGATGGCTTCATGGTTAAGAGCATGCTACTCTTCCAGAGGATTGGAGTTCTGTTCCTACTACGCACATCATGCTCCCTTTACAAGTGCCTACAATTCCAGCTCCTCAGAGTCTGACCCCCCTTCCGCCTCTTGGGGCACCCACAAGAATTGGCACAAACCCACACATATGCACATACATAAATAAGTAATAAAATAAATATTTTTTTAAAATATGGTTTTGTTTTCCTCAAATACACACAAGCCCAGAAGCATGGGAACTGTGTAACTAAATCTGATCCCAAGCTGTTTCCACACAGCTAACTGTAACCTGCTGGATAGTGTGTTTCTGTAACACGTAGCCACATCTCTGCCAACCACAACAGCTGAGTGAGCTACTCACAAACTACAACTGATCAAATCTATCCAAACACAACAAAACGTAAGCTTGAACCTCCCTGGCTATTTTTGAGAGCCTCTTCCCCTATTTTTGTTAAGAATATCTGCCTCTGATATGTTAATAGGTTAGTCATTTGTTCTGGGTTTGAGACCTAACGTTGCCAACCATGTGTGTATACATATTATACACTTTCTCCATTGACAGCAAACATCAGCTTACTGTTACAGTTGAGGGCAGACCTCAGGTGCAGAGCCCAGCATGGGCAAGGCCCTGAGTTCCATCGCCATTCCAGACACTCAAGGATTTCTATTAAAATAAATCTACTAGGTGACATGAATAAGTAAAGAGCATGTGTGGTTAAAAAAAAATAGAGACAGCCATCTTTCAGTAACTCGATAAAATGATGAACACATGGGGAAAGAGGAAAGCACTCAGTATCTGTTCTCCAGGCCTTTTAGGAAACATGGGTTTATTCCTTTGGACACTTGCATGCGAACCTACAAGAGGGTGATATTGTAGACATCAAGTCAACATTCTCGCAGAGAGAATCAACATGCCCAGTGAGGACATCAAGCACTCTAAGACCCAGGACAGCTTCCTGAAGGGGGGTGAAGGTGATTGAATGGAATCCCACCCTCTCTCTCCCCAGACACCACCCCTCAAAGCCCGCCAAACAGGGGCCCCTCCCCAGAGCTGCCCTTGAACCCCTGCCCTGGAGGAAGCCAGGGCAAAAGCTGAAAATCAGCCCCTCCCTGAGGCTGCTCAAGACCACACCTGTAGGGTTACTTAAGGCCAGGTAGCCATATCTGCCGTGTGACATGCACCCCCATGCATCTTTCCAGGGGTCTCCCAGGACTGTTTTGCTCTGTACCCATTAAACCTGGTCTTTTTATTTGGATTGTTGAAACCTGGGCTTTTTCTAATTTGGTCAGATTTGGATTGTTGCACCGGTGGAGAGGTTTATCAAGGAGCCCATCAGAACGACCAGAAGAAAAAGGAAGCCAAAGAGAAAGGCGCCTGGGTTCAGCCGAAGCGCCAGCCTGCTCCATTCAGAGAAGCTCACTTTGTGAGGATGAGCGGGAAGGAGCCTGAGCTGATGGAGCCCGTTCCATATGGATTCATGGCCTAATGTACAAAAGAGATAAAGGACTGTAAAAAAAAAAAAAAAAAAAAAAAAAAAAACCAAACAAAGAGGGGAATGCAAATGAAGTTGGAAACCATGGTTTCCACACTATACAATAACTGTACACACACACACACACACACACACACACACACACACACACACACATACACACACAGTCGTCAGATGGTTAGGCTAGGGATTGCTGAAATGGAAAATAGAAAAGAAATTCAAAGAGAAGAAATCAGCTGGATTCACTCGGACTTAGGCATGCCAGAGGTTTCCATTCCTGTTCCACTTTTCCTCACTGGGCTTGTGTCTGTACGGGTACTTTGATGGGTAGACACTTAATGAGCACTTCAACTGCTGGGCCTCAGCACCATCACAAGTGCCCTGGATACCTCTAGCGTAGAACAAGGAAATGTTTATAAAGTAAACAGCTCCAAACAGAGACGGCAGACAAGACCTTCACTGGCTTCCTGGTAATTAAATATTTGCAAATGCAAGATCTATGAGGCTTTTCAGAAGGTGTTTCTGCCTCTGAGTCAGGCTTATATGTTGACAGTGTCCAACCCTCCTCCCACCCCCAACAACTGCACTATGGCCTATGGTTTCAGTGTTGATGTGTCCAGCCTGAGACTGGAAGGGGAGATGGGAACTATTAGAGGCTGGAGAGAAGGCTCAGTGATTAAAAGGAGTTGCCATCAAGCCTGAAAACTGGAGTCCCATCTCCAGAACTGATGTGGTGGAAGGGCAGAGCTGACTCTTTGTACTGTGTTGTGGCACCTGGTCATGTTAGGTAAATAAATAAATAAATAAATACCTAACAAGTTAAATGTGAAAGTGGGGAAGCCTTGCTCTTTAAAAATGTGTTTCATGGGGCTGGAGAGATGGCTCAGTGGTTAAGAGCACCGTCTGCTTTTCCAGAGGACCCGGGTTCGATTCCCAGCACCCACATGGCAGCTAACAACTGTCTGTAGTTCCAGTTCCAGGCAAACACCAAGGCAAATAAATAAATAAATAAAGTTAAAAACAATTATTTAAAAAAAAAAAAAAAAAAAAAAAAAAAAAAATGTGTTTCATTCTGAGAGAACTTTATTCAGGTTTCAAGACATGTATTTAATTCTTGAAAGGTATTTATAGTGTATGATTGCAAGGTGAATATAAGATGTTTAGTTTGTCAAGCAGGTAAGCCAGAGTCAGGAGCTAGATAACAAAGTCATTTGTAATCACATGAAGGGCATCCCCCTCAGACACTGCACAGTATGCCAAGAAAGATCTAATAACCAGGCATGACAGTGTGCACCTGCAATCCCAGGACTCTGGAGACTGAAGCAGAGGGATGCAGACAGAATTCAAGGCTAGTCTCAAAAGAACAGAAAGAACTTACACACACAGAAACAGCAAAATAGGCAGTCCTATCTAGGCTGGGAACCAGTGACACTGTGGTCTAACTGGACGGCAGGAAGAACACTGGGGAATGGAGGTCAGTTTACCTGGGCTGCAGCCTCAGCTTCCATCAGGGGCTACAGTGTTGTAAACTAGATCAGACTGGACTGTGCCTCCTGGAGATGTACATGGCCTGAACCTGTGGTCATGCTTGTCAGTATTCAGCCTGTGCTAGCCACAAGTGGTTTCTTCTTGGTGTGCTCCATAAGGAGCCTTAAACACGCTGGGCAAGTGCTCACACACTTAGCCCCTCCCCCAATCTTTGAATGAATGTTATTGACTTCTATTTGTGATTCTAGACCAAGCATCATCAAATTTTGTAGAAATAGAATACCTATTCTAATGAGCTGAGAGAAGATTGAGTCAGAACGAAAAGTGATTGATCATAAAGGTCGTCTCCTGGAGGAAGTGGAAGGAGAAAGAGAATGTGCAGGGACCACCTGCAGGCCTTGTCATTTCCTCAACAACAGGAATGCTGGGAGAATCTTCTTCTTTTAATGTTTCCTTTCCCCCTGGACCTGGAGTTACAGACAGTTATGAGCTGCCATCTATGTGCTGGGAATTGAACACCTGTCCTCTGGAAGAGCAGCTAGTGCTCTTAACCTCTGAGCCATCTCTCCAGCTCCAGAATCTTTTGATCTAGAGTTTAATCTTCAGAACTGGGGCTGTAGTTCCTCTGTGGAGCATTCACCTAGCATGCTCGTGGCCCTGGGTTTGCTCCATAGCACTACAAAACTTTAAATAATGATAATAAAGTAGTATATGGTCTCTGATCAAAGTTCTTGGCAGTTTCCCATGGTTGGGAACTTTCTATGTTATTGCAGGGAGGTGACTTGGGAGCCTGGACAGCAGCTTAGAGCTCTCAGGCCAGATGAGGACACACCCTTTAGATGGAGGGATCACAAGATTATTCTTATGTACTGAAGATGTCACACCACTCCCTTAACTCAAGGGTTCCTGGAATTTGGGGCTTTAACTCATCAGGTGTTGGTTGAGTGGCATACTTCATTGGAGGCATTGTCAACAGGAAAAGAAGTGCCTGCCCTCAGCACCTCACCCTCTCTCCCCTTTCATCTGGTTATTTATCAGAATCATTTTCATAACCATGGCAATAAACCTGTAAATAAGTGGTGTAAGTATTTTTAGCAAATGATTAAACCCGATGAAGAAGTGGTGGGATCTGGCTCAGAGAAGTTCAGTATCAAACACTCAGGTCGTGGTTCAGTCTGTAAACTTCTTCTGTGCCAGTGCAAGAGCCTGGGTTTGGATACTCAGCACCCATGGAAAAAACCATATATACATGTGACAGCGAGTCCATTTTTTTTCTCTCACAAGCATATGCATATGTTATACACACATAGCGAGAGAGAAAGAGAGAGAGAGAAACAGACGGACAGACACAGAGAGACACAGCACAAAATATGTTTTTCAATATTAAATAAAACTTAAATGAGGCCATACATCAGGCCCATCATGGAGTCATCACACCAAATTTTTTAAATAAATTTTTTAAATATTTATTTTTTTATGTGAATTGGTGTTTTGTCTGCATATATAATTGTGTAAGGGTGTCAGATCTTGGAATTTTAGACAGTTGCTGCCATGTGGATGCTGGGAATCGAACTCAGGTCCTCTGGAAGAACAATCCATGCTCTTAACTGATGAGCCATCTCTCCACCCACCCAAATTTTTGTATCATTAAGTCAAAACTAAATTGTTTTATCATATCTTCCAAGAAATTAGGAGAAAGAGGTGGTAACCAGTATCCCCAAAGAAGCCACTTTCAGACAACAGGTCAGAAAAGTCCCCTCTGCCTCAAGCTTTCTAGAGAAAGTAACTTTGGAAGTGTTAACTGCTTTTGTTTCTCTTCTGCCTCACCCCTTTTCTGGTTACCAAGGCAACTCACACTCAGCACATCCTAACTGGGGTGGTGCCTGCTTCAGGAATCACAAACACAAGTCAATGACGATCATTCAGAGATGGGGAGTGGCTGAGTGGTCCAGCATTGGCCAGCTTTATATGAGGCCTTCGCTGTACAGCTGCTACAGCAAAAAAGATTTTAAAAAAATCAAGAAGACTAGCAACCTAGGGCACTGTGAGTCTTAGGGAGGGATGGTGGTGTAGATCCGTGGTGCTGGTACTCAGGAGGCTGAGGTCTGAGGACCAGGCTGGACTACATAGCAAGATCCTATCGTAAAAGGGCTTGGAGGCTGGATCTAATAGTTCAGTGCATAAAAGTACTGGCCACCAAGCCAGACGGACTGAGTTCAGTCCCTGGGACTCAAATGAGAAGAGATAATCAACTCCCAAAGTTGCTCTCTCACATCCACATCTGCGCCACAGCTGTACAAACTGATAAATAAATGTGATCTAAAAATTTATAGGTGTGTGTATATGTATGTATGTATATACATACATATATATTTCAAATAAACTCATTGTAATTCTTTTTAACAGAAGCCTGGATTACTCACTGGCTTCTGAATTGGGGAATCCTAGGAGACTGAGCCCTTAACCTGGGGATGTTGCATTAACTCAAGGTAGAAAATACTGAAATCTAATTCACCTATGGGCCAGTTGGGATAGGCTAATTGGCCAATACTGAAAACACCTTGTACCATCAAGCCTGGGGGCTTCACAGTTGAAATGTAGTCAGAGCCTGGACTTCCCAGAGCCCAGCTTTCCTTGTGTCCTTCCCCTTCTCTTTCCCCAAACCAGGGCCTTGGAAGCTCTGAGGCCTCAACAAGGCTGTCAGACTGTTGCTGTAACATTGAGAGAAGCTAGGCCTGGCACTGAGCCCAAATCCTTAAATCCTTACACAAACTCTGGCCCTTCCTAGGAAAACCTTCCTTTCCCGTCACAGGGTAAGCGGCAGGTCCGACAGGTCCCCTGGTTCTTGCTTCTTTGGAGTCCCAGGCAGCTCCATCACTGACTACAAGGAACACTGCCTTATGGGAATTCCCCTGTGGCTACTTTTGAAGTGATACCAACCATAGTTTTGGCAGGAAGAAGCACAGGAGAAAACTGTTTCCCCAACATTCAAGAAACATGGAATGTTTAACAGCCGCAGTCCATGAAGGCAATGTCTAGAAGCCCACAAGTGAAACAGGAACTTAGAATAAAAATGTTGAGGTGTTCATGTGCTCAGTTTACAAGGTAGGGTGTTTACTGATACAAGCATTATTGGGTCAGTGGGACCATAGGACTGTGTGCTCCCTGCCCAGGGAGGGGATGGGGAGTTGCAGAGAAGAAAAATGACAAGATGTGGTGGGAGGGGGAAGGGACCTTGAATAAGGATATACAGGGATGGAAAAAAAAAATTCAGAGGGAAAGCTGAACACATAATAAATATATGTGTAGCAATCTTATTTGCATTATCACCCTTGATAAGTCATGCTTATGATTCTTATCCTCTTTATAGTTATTGTTAACTTTTCCTCATTTTAAATTCATGTTACTGTTTTTTTGTTAAATACAAAATAAAGAAAAAAAAAAAAAACCAAAAACCAAGGTAGGGTGTTTGAGCTGTATTAGGCAATTATCAGTGACACTCAGCTAGGGGTATATCTGTCCAAGATATTCTACTTTGAATGCCAGTGAGTGTGCCTGTGTGTGTGTGTGTGTGTGAGGTGTGGGGGGGAGTTCATTTGTCAGCCTAATAGGATCTGGAATCATGGGAGACAAACCTCTGGGCAGGTCTGAAAAGCAGTTTCTAGATTAGGTTAGTGGAGGTAGGCAGACTCACTGTGGGAGATGCTATCTCATGGACTGGATTCCCACACTGCATAGAGGGAATGAGTGGAACTGGGCACCAGACTTCATCATTTCTCCTCTCCGTGCGTTTAGTGTAATGGCTGTCTCAGGTTTCCCCACCGTGATGGATCCCCAAACTGAGAGTCAAAACACTCCCCCTTCTTTAAATTGCCTTTGTCATGCATTTTGTCACTGAAACTAGAACGGGAGTTGCTGGGTGTGGTGGTGCACACTTTTAATCACAGCGCTTGGGAGGCAGAGGCAGGAAAATGCTGTGGAACAATCCTTTTCTACACTATGAATCTGTGCTATTCTCATTGCTTAATAAAATTGACAGGTCGCTGGCTGGGCAGGAAGTTAGGCAGGAAAGTCTGAAAACAGAGAATGATGAGGAAGGCGGCCTCAGGAGAGATGCCAGCCAGCTGTCCAGGAAGCAAGACATGCTGGAGGACAGGTAAAGCCACCAGACATGTGACAATACATAGATTAATAAAAATGGGTTAATTTAAATGTAAGAATTAGCTAGTAACAAGCCTCAGCTACCAGTCAAGCATTTATAATTCATATTCTGCCTCTGAGTTGGTTATCTGGGACTGGGCAGTCAGGATGAGAAACACCTGTTTATAGACAGATCCCTGCGAGTTTAGACAGATCACAGCCAGTGTGGCCTACATGGAGCTTTTCAGGATAGCCAGGGTTACATAGACAGAACCTGCCTCAAAAAACCTGAGAGAACTTATACAGCATGCTATTGGCATCTATGGAATGCAGGTAGATTCAACACTAACCTCTCACAATACACAACAAAGAATTTTCTGATCAAACATCTCAATAGTGTGAAAGTTAAGATGTTCTGATCCTTTGCTACAAAAGGAAAAAAAATAATAAACAAATCTAGAAGAGGATAATATAGGTAAGCTGGACTCCTGAGCCCTCAGAACAGAGTCCACAATGAGACAGAGACCTCATAAGGTTAAAGGTGGCTACCATGGTAACCAGGAACAGATATGGTGGTCATCTCTCCTATAACCAAATGATGTGTAAGGTTTGGCGTAGAAAACTCAAGAAGAAAGTGTTTAATATTTTTTATCATCTCCTTTGTAAGATTTGAAATTATGGTGTGTGGGTCTGTCTGTCTGTGTCTGTATGTGTGGGAGCCTATGGAGGCCATTGTCCACCTTGTTATTTGAGACAAGGCCTTTCACGGAAGTGGCATTCATATAGGTGAAGGCTGCGAGCAAGACCCACCTGCTCTGCCTCCCCTCTTTGGTATTTCACACATGCTGGCATGCCTGGATTTTAAAAAAAAACTCCTCTGTGTGTGTGTGTACGTGTATGCATGTAAGATTGCACACACACACAGGTTAGAAGGGCCATCTAGTCTCCAGGAACTGGAGTTATAGATGGTTGTGAGCTGCCAAGCGGGTACTGAGAACCAGACCCTGCTCCTCTGCTAGCCCAATGCCCACCCTTCCCCACAGGTTTGGGGGCTGAACACAAGTCCTCATGCTCACAAAGCAAGTGCTTTACCAACTGAGCTGTCTTGGACAGATAAGTACCTCTTACAACTTTTGAAACTAAAGAATGTGATGTCCAAAATCCAAATAAAGAATACAAATTCCTTCAGTTCATTTTCCCATCTCTGGGGCAGAGTGCTGGATAGAATCAGCCTCACAAAGAAAGGCTGTATCCTGACCTCAGTCTTTCAGTCCATCCGCACGGGGAGGCATGGCTTCTGACTTCTGGAACAGTCTGAGTAGCAAGAGTTTTGCTATGCAACCTGTTCACACCTTGGTGGTTCAGGAAGCAGAGAAAGCAGGACCAAAAGGTGGGTGGGGCTATCACCCTCTAGGTCCAGCCCAGGGACCCATCTCCACCATCAGGCCTCACCTCCAGTCACCAGCAGCTGGGAGTCATGTATTCAAAAACACAAATCTCTTGAGGATTTTTCAGATTTGAGTCACTCCAGATCCATGAGCAAAACATTGAATATTCAACAGAGGAAGCATAGTCTGCCTTCCACTTCAGTAGCTCAGCTCTATACAGATTGCAAACAAGACCCTGTAGTCTGCATGTCTCCTCCCCTCTGGAAAGACAATTGGGAGGCAGCCCCTCCCCTCCTTTACCTCTGGGAGGCAGCCCCCCTCTGCTCATTTAAAGGCCATCCCTCCATCCCTCTGATCACTCTGTTTATATCTCAAGATTCTGCCAAAGAAGAAACTCTGTCTTCTTTATGGGAAAATTACTTTTCTATTTTTTGCATTTAATGTGGATGCTAATAATAATCATCACAGGCTTCCAAGTCTTCTTGTAAATTACAAAAATAACACTATTTTCTTTTCTTTTAAATGATACTCTGACCCAAAAACCACAGGAAGTGGAATTTGTTCAGTCTAGCATTCATAACAATATGGAAATCTTACACTCTTTGCAGAAATGGTTCTTCCTGGTGATTAGCGGCTGGCTTGATCTCTAAGGACATTGTACCTAAGGACTACAAATGACCAGCAATAATACAGTCTCATCATCTCATTCTGGGAAATCATAGCAAAAAAAACCCAACAGGTGATTCACTGCCCTTGCATGGCATTTATACTATCAACTTGACTCTGCTGGAGGGCTTTTCCTGATAGCCTGTCTCCCATCATGAATACATGCTCACACCGGAGGGGAGACAGGAAGACACTGGGTGTCCTGCACCCTGCACCATCAGTTTCAGTCAGGGTCTTTTACTGAACCTGGTGCTGCTGGTGGCCAGTGATCCTCCTGACTTTGCCCCTGACAGTGCTGCAGTTACAGGAACCCACCACCATGCCTGACCATGGGTGCTGATCTTTATGCTTGCACGGTGTTCTTATTCACTGAACCATCTCCCTAAGATCCTCTCTTATTTTCTCTCTCTTTCTCCCTTCCTTCTGTTTCTCTCTCTGATTTTGGAAACAATTCTTGTTCTGTGGCCTCAAAATTGAAATCCTCCTGCTTCAGTCTCCTGAATGCTGAGATCATAGGTTTGCACTTCCAGGCTAGGCTCAAATCCTGCTTTGACATCCACCCATGTAAGCAATTCTTCTGTCTCCAGTTCAGACAAAATCTCTCTCAGTTAGAATAACGCCAACACCGGCAAGTGAGGACGGAACCACGTACTGAGGGCTTTGCCTGTGTGTCCACACTCAACCAAGCTCTCCAGTCTTAGCAACCGAAACTTCAAACCTTCTGGCCGGGGTGGGGGGTGGGGAGGTGGGGGGAAGTCTGGCTGTCCCATCTCAGCATGACGCTATTGAGGCCAAACAGGTTGTATAATTGCTCAGGTTTGCAGTCAAACAGAAGCAGGTAGGATGTGACCCCAGGGTCTCTCTGCCCAAAGGCCTTAAACTTTGGTTACCACCATCAACAGCATCAACAACGTTAGAAGAGGAAGAACAGCAAGAGAGAGGAAGGGTGAGGAGGTGTCGGAGGTCAAGGAGACACTCCTCAGTGTCTATAATACTTCATATCTTCTTATCTATTCTGATATTTTCCTATAGAGATGTGAGCTCATAGCATCAGTCAAGGCCAGAGGAGACAGTAATTGACCAGAACACACTCAGGACCAGGAAAGCCTACATTTGAACGAGGTAGGAGGTAGCCAGAGCACATATGGTCCTAACCAGAGTGCTTTGGACTTCTACCTCCCTGTGGACATTGTTTTGGCTAACACATTCATTGTGGTTTTATTTATTTATTTATTTTTCTGCATCCAAACCCAGGAATAAGCCACAGGACGGCCCTATGTGTTTCTTCTCCTGTGACATCCCCAATCATCCTCTTTACTTCTGTGACCTCTTTCTCTGTCTCTATATAAATAACCCAATAATTTCTCTCTGTATTCTGATCAGAGGTGGCCTGGGCCTGTTGTGTGGCCAGGGAAATTTATTTCCAGGAAAAAAACTCAGCTGCAGGGATGCTAATCCAGCCAGCACTGCCTCTGGGAAGGAGACTGATTAGGCAGACATAAAGGAAAAGGAAGCAGATACTTCCCTTTTACTAAAATAACCGGTTAGGGCTCATCTCTTTCAGCCCTGGTACCGGGTCCCTGTGCACGGAGCGCCATGCTTGCCTTGCTGTCTCCTTCACACAGTTGGACAGGCTGGTGGAAGAGGTAGGGAGAACTGTTGACCCAGCTGGTGAAAGTTTTACAAATGCCCCCTCATTTTCACCCGTCCCTTCTCTGCCCATGAAGAGCCAAGACTCACCTGCAGGAGCACAGATCTGCTTCCTATCCCAGTGCCTCGGCTTGCCAATGTGCTAGCTGGCTGGGGCTGTAAATCCTCTGCTTTCTTTCTGAGCCTGAGCTCCTCCCCCGATGTCCTCTTGGCATGAAGACAATAAAAAAAGAGCAAAGTCCTTTCACCTCAGTGTTTTATTTCTTAGACACCATAAGGAAGTGTTCGGGGTTTCCCCGCTAGAGAGTGTCATGGAGATGTGGGAAGAGACTGAACATGAGTCCCTTGGAGCATGCTGGTAGAACCTGGTCTCCCCCAGCTCCGGGACACTGTGTTCTGCAGCCATCTCCCCCCAGGCAGTGTCTTGTAATTGTTGTGGACATGGCTGACATCTCAAGGCAGGCAGCTCAGAATCCAAATCCTGACTCTTATTCTTCACCCTCTCCCAACCTCAGTTTTACCCTCCTTAACTGAGAAACGGAAGCAAAATCTCCTCCACCTCCTCCGTGTTGGCTACACCAGAGACAAATGGGACTTTTGTACAGCTCAGGCCATTTCTAGCCACACAAGTCTCAATCTTCCAGAGAGAAACCCCAGCTACCAAACACTTGGCCTTCACCCAGTGGTGCCTCCAAGAAGGAAACTTTCAAAAAGAATGAAAGAGATGGGTCAGTGGTATAAGTCTGAACACCTAGCACTGGAGAAACTGAGGCAGGAGGATGTCAAGTATGAAGTCAGCCCAGAAAACTTAGCGAGACAAACCCTGTCTCATAAACAGGGAGGGGAGGGGGGAAAGGGGGGAGGTGTCCCTAGCTTGCTTGCAATATTGACATGCGCATTAAAATGCAAAGTAGGGCTAGGAATGTGCCACAGTTGATAGAGGGCTAGCTAGCTGTGCCTCAGACCCTGGGTTTCATCCCAGTGCCAGATAAACCAGGCTTGTGCACCCCTGTGATCCCAGCACTCATGAGATAGAAGCAAGAGGATCAGAAGTTCAAGGTCATCCTCAGTTACATAGTGAGTTTAAGGCCAGACTATGATACAGGAGTCCCCGTCTCAGAAACAAACAGTAAAAACACAACTAATTGATGAAACTAAAAATGAATTTATGGGTCTGGATAGATGGCTCAGTGGTTAACAGCATTTGTTGTTATTGCAGAGGATGAGATTGGATTCCCACACTTGCTAGAGGTAAGTGCCCATAACTTAGTTCTTAGGGATGGATCCAACACCCTCTGGGGACCCTGCACTAATATGTACAACTCATAATTAAAAATAAAAATGAAATATTGGGGGAAGACCTTAAAATGAGAGGAAGTAGAAGATGTCTTGGTTTGCTTCAAGGCAATAGGTCCCCGGCTGCAAGGAGTACCCTGATTGGTGCTTTTGTCTGCAGAGAGAGTGGGAGGAACCAGGTGGCAAATGGTTCTATCCCGGTTGCAGGCAGGGTTCCTTGACTTCTGCAGTATCGGCGGCATTTTGAAGTCTTGTGCATTGTAGGGTGCTTAGAAGCACCCCAGCCCTCTCCCCATTCCACCCTAGAGACATACCAATTCAACCACACCCACAAGCCTTGCCCGATTTCTCCCTTCTAAAAACCATCCTATGTAGCCTGGGACTCTGCCCTAGAGATTCTGTGATGTTTCTTGTGTTGTCTGCAGGTACCCCAGGTCTGGCAGTAAGAGACAGGTGGGGTGGGAGTAGGGTGGGGGTGGGGTGGGGATGGGGTGGGAGTTCACTGTTGCTTAGACACCTGTAGGGTTTTAAACCCTCTGGTTGTGTAACTTTCTCAAGAAAGGAAGTATCTTGAAGATATTCTCTTACATGCTGTAGTTTGGACAGCCCTACCTCGATTCTGTTGCCACAGAATGCCAGAGCTGCTGTTGGGTGCAGAGACTGTCCGGCCCCTACCTCCCAGATCCCCCAACACCAGGCTTCCTTGTTCCCAGCTCCCGGGTCACAGCTGCCACCCAGCGGCTCACCTCCAGGCAGCACTTCTTTCGCTCAGGGTGAGTTCCAGTTGACAGTGAGGACCTGGGACTGCACGAAGGGAATGCATCATCCTGCTATCCAGAGACTCGCCACAGTATCCTAGGCATCTAGCTGGTCCCTGCGGGTGCAGTCTCTGGGCAACAGCTGGTCCCAGTATGCAAGCTCTATTTACTATCTCCTATGAAAACTCTTCACAGGACTCCATGGTGTGTAGTACAGCTGCCACACACACTATAGAGTCCCCAGGGGATGTGGAAGGCATTGGACTGGAGCTGCAGGATCCTAAAGAAATGCAAAGTGAGTCATTAGATCACCAGACAGCATAAAGTCCCAACCACAGTGAGTGAGCATCAGCGTAAAAGTAGGTGTGAATAGGCATGAGTACACTGTGGCACACCAAGTGACCCAATGGGAGACAGTATGGAAACTCCTCCAAAACTAGAAATGATAGTGGCATGCCATCCAGCAACCTATTTCTGGGATATCTCCCATACTCCAAAGGCTCCTTCAAATATATGCACCTCTCTGTTCTTGCTAGCACCAGAAGCAAACTCAAATGTCCACCCATGATGAGCAAAGAAAAGTGGCCGGAGTGGTGACCGGGCCTGTCATCCCAGCTGGATAATCTCCATTTACAGGACAGTTCCCAGTCCTTAGTGAAACCTTGGAAAACAACTTCAGCCAGATGGTGGCTCAGGTTTGCAATCTCAGCACTTGGGAGAGCTCTGGGCTGGAGGGTTGCTGAAAGTTCAGAGCAGCCAGGGTTAGGGTGAAGGTTTCATAAAGCAAAACAGAGGCTCAAGTGTACGTGTATATGTGTGCATGCGTGTGCATGCATGCGTGTTTGTGTATGTGTGTTAATTACATTTTACTTACGGTACGTGGGAGTATGTGTGGAGGTCCAAGAACAACATCCATCAAGCAGTTGATTCTCTTTTTCAATCACATGAATCTTCAGCTGGAGCTCAGGCTGTCTAGCCTGACATTGTCTTTACCTGCAGAACTGTCTCATTGGCTCCACGCTGTCAGCTTTTTGAGACAGAGTCTCAAGTTGCCTGAAACTCACTATTTAGCTGAAGATGACCTTGAACTCCTGATGCACTAGGACAGCAGGCATGTTGTCTTGTCTTTAACAAGCGATTCTGACACTAGGTGAGATGCTTCTGGCACAGTGGCTCAAATACTCTGCTGAATGCACACAAGAAACAACCACAGACAGACGTGGGAGAATGAACGGGGAACATGGGGAGAGGGAACCAGATGAGAACTTTCTGGAGACAAGCTGCATGATACTGTGGCTCTCCTCCATTAAGTGAATTAAGAAGGGTAAGAGCATTAGGCTACATTCTATTTGCCTTTCATTACTGTTTAAGAAAAGCACAGTGAGAGGCTAGGGGTGCAATTTAAGGGTACAGTGCTTGCCCTGCATGCACGATGCTCTGGGTCTGCCTCAGCTCCACACACAGAGTCCTAGATGCCATTCTGACTATTGCAGGGGGTACATGGGATTTTAGGAATGTCAGGGTCTGGACCATCTCTTTAAGGAAGTGGTGTCTGTTTGCCTGGTTATCTCAGGAGATCTAACACTTGGTTCTGAGACCAAGAAGGTCGTGCTGAGCTGGTGTCAGACATCATTCTTTAATATGCAATCATGGGACTGGAAGAGGGCTCAGAGAATGAGGACATTTGCTGCCAAGCCTGCTGACCTGAGTTCCACCCACATGGTATAAAGGGAGGACTGTGTACCCCACAACTTGTCCTCAGATCTCCACACACACATACACAATGTAATAAGAAGCTTTAAATCTCAGCATGTCGTGTTCATTCAATCATTTTTTAAATGCCCCCTTAGCTAGGCATGGTAGCACATGCCTTTAATCCTAGCGTTCAAGAGGTAGACGCGGGCAGATCTTCATGAGTTTGAGGCTAGCCTGTTCTACAAAAAGATTTCCAGGCCAATTGGGACCATGTAGTGAGATTGTGTCTCAACAAAACAAATAATAATAATAATAATGAATAAATACCCTCCAGTTTCTTTCCAGATGTCTTTGTAAAGATGATCAAGTATAACACTATTTGAAAGGTGGTACTCTGGGTGCACAAAGGGATTTGACTAGGTGTTTTCAGGAGAAGATATAACAGTTCCATAGCAGCCAGAGATCAAACAGAACCATGACCAATTTGGGGAGTACTATTTATAGCCAAGATACAGCTTTAGTAGGACCTCTCCAGGGGGGTGGTATTTTACACTCTGCAGGATTGCTAGGCATCAATACAAACTTTGCAGAGTTCCCTAGGTGACCTGAAGTGCGCCCATGCTTGATCTCTGGTGCCCTCTTGTGGCCACCTGCATGTGGTGTGAGGCAGAAAAGTGAATTGGGCTTCATCAAGGAAATGAGTTAATCTATACTAAGAAAAGAGCTATCCAAGTCTAAAAAAGGGGCTCACTGGTCAAAAAGCTCAGAGTGGGAGCCTACGTGGCATTTGACATCATGCACTCCTTTACGTGACAACTGTGAACTGTGTGCAGGGGCAGACATGGTATAGGCCAAGCTACAGGTGAGGCTGAAGCAGGAGAATGGATTGCTTGAGCCTGGAGCTTCATAGAAACATAGTCAAATCTTGTATTGAGTTTAAAAAAACATGCAAATCTAGACATAGAGATGTAGATTCCGACAGGGACAGATGGAAGTTGCCAAACATTGCCTACCCATCAGTAAACTCTAGAGGCAGGGCTGTGGTTTGGGTCTGCTTGACCTCAGGGCCATACAACCTACAGAACCTCTCTATCTTGCTACGGATTTGAATGTAATATGATTGGCTGATATGTCTGGGGCTTAGACTATGTCTGAATTCCACTATTCTACTCAAAGAGAATGAGAATGAGAATCCCACATCTCCTAGAGTAAAACCCTCTCCCCGTAGTCAGCTCACCAAAGACTATAATTCAACATGCACGTTCACGAGCTCACAAGTCATTAAACATATCCGTCTTTATTTAACGCTAGACTAGCATGTCTGTAACGGAGCTCAGTAAGTAAAAACGCCTGCTGGAATCATGAGGACTGGAGTTCAAATCCCCAGCACTCAAGGGAAAAGCCAGGCATGGTTGCATGCACATCTGCAACCCTATTTGCCGGTGAAAATGGGGGCGGGGCGTACACAAAGAGGGGAGAAAACCCTGGGGCTTGCTGAGTTTCAGATTCAGTGAGAGACACCAAAGAGACAAGTTTGTCTTTCTTCCACCTGTGAGAGGCAGAGTCTGGTTTGAAACTGCATTCCCCAGCTGGCCTGAGGGCTTTCGGGTTTTCCCCGTGGTTCCTCTCCCTGTAGGAGCTGAGGTTATTGGTGTGTGCTCTGGCCCAATTCTACACGGCTTCGAGGTCCAAACTCTGATACTCAAGCTTGTGAAGCACCTGCCTTACCCCACGAGCCATTCTGGATGCAGGAAACCTGATGATGGGGTGCCAGCATGTAGCAGACTCTTCCCTGCTGCACACTGATAGCAAGTATCAGCTAATAAAAGCAGAGGAGACCAGCTCACCTGGTCCTGACGCCCTCCTCTTCTGTTAGTCCCGACTAACCCCAGCTTTGGGGTGGTGCTCAGGACCACCATACTGGAGCTCTACCACCTGGCTTCCTTCCTCATCCCAACCCCTAACCCCTGCCCCCATCCCCAGCTACTGATATTTTTGAAGCACCCAGGCAATTTGCTTCACAGAAATGTTCCAGATTTGTCACTCTTCTCTGAACAGATGTTGCTTCCCCCGAAGAGCTGAGCTATTTTTTTTTTTTTTTTCCCTCTGCAAACTAGCCCAGCGTGAGGTCTTCTGTTACAACAACTGATGGCAGAATAGGGTAGGGCTGGGGGGCGGGGGGGGGGCGGGGAGAGAGAGAGAGAGAGAGAGAGAGAGAGAGAGAGAGAGAGAGAGAGAGAGAGAGAGAGAGAGAGAGAGAGATTAGCATATGAAAGAAGCCAGCTGGCCGAAGGCCCGGGAACAAACTCTGGGAGTTCTCTGGAGAGGAGAGGGCGGATGCCGCCTAATGCCCAGGAAGGCCACCAGCACGGTTTCCAGCTGGGGACCATTAGCACCTCTATCCTTTCTCAGCTTTCTGGCCCACTTCACGCTTGGGAAAGTTCTCTTTCTTAAAACATTTTCTACTTCTTCCTCTATCACGTGTCCCTGGTCCAATTCTTTGTTCTGGGACACACAAACCTGGAAAGTTCGGCATGCGCCCTCTGGACTCAGGTGTATCTAACATGTAGCTCAGTGTCCTGCCTTTACAGCTCAGGACAATCCCTGACCTGCTTGAAGGTGACTAAGATCCTTTGCTTGGCCCGACTCTAAGGCTCCCGACCACCTCCTAAACCAGCCTGTACACTTTCCCATGAAGGCCAGTGTTAGCAGGGAGCCTGGGTTAGCCAAAAAAAAAAAAAAAGGCCCTGTTGCTTCTCACTGTCTGAACAGGCCTTGTTCCTAGATGGTGCCTGTCACCTGATTTATCTGCAGTAACAGCCCCATCAGCTCAGCCTAGCCAGAAACTCCCTTATCTCCCTGTGATGGTTAGATCAGAATGTCACAGCCGCCCTGATTAGAATGGGGATCACCTATGGAATTAATTAGAGAAGCACATTGCTGCTGTGCGAGTGATAGATTGCCCAGGGGTAGATTCCGCAGGTTCTGATCTAACGTCTTGATGAGTTCATAACTCAGTGGTGCCATTGGGAGCTTGTGGAAGAAGTAAGTCATGGGGAAGTTCGGCTGTGTCTTGACGTCTTTATGCCATCTCCTCCCTGCTTCCTGGCCACCATGAGATATATATATCATTGGGACTGTCACCTCTGAAATCTGGAGCCCAAATATGTTTTTCCTCCCTTAAGTGGTTTTGTCCAATATCTGATCAGGGCAACTTAAGAACTCGTTCATCCCTGATATTTCCTCTTAGTAATTTCCCACCAGCAAGCCCCACCCTGCTCCTTAGATACAGATCCCTCTAACCCATGTCACATTAGGAGTCAAACCCACCCCTCTCTCTGTCTGCAAAATCCAGGTACAGCTAATTATTTCTTTAACAGAGAAATGGATACCATTACTAGACTCATTTGGTAGAGAAGAGATCCAGGTATGGCCATGCATACCTGTGATCCTTGAACCTGAGTAACTGAAGCAGGAGCATTGTAAGTTCAAAACCTGCTTTGGTTATTTAGCACACTCTTATCTAAAAAGAAGCGGGGAGAGGAAATTAAAAATCAGGAAACAGAAACACAGATGGGCTTGGTAACATGCCTTGGATCATACAGTTAGTGGATGAAGATCTAAGGCTGTCTTCTCCCTTTCTGTGAAAAGGACGGCTTAACTAGAGTTGGCATGATGAGGCAGCAGAACAGAGTAGTCTCTCCCAGGAGGAGCCCTTGGAGTTTAGCATATTTATACACAAATATACAGGCATAGTAATAAATACCCATGAGGGCAGCTGCTGGGTGTGATGGAGCCCTGCTGTCTGCAACAATAGCCAAGAGGGAGATGTCTCTTCCTCCACTCACAGACAAGCTTCCGGGCCTGTGTTCTGGAGACTTGGTTTATAGGCCATGAGCAGCCTCAGAGAAACCTTGGCTCCTGTCAGGAGTCAGCTCCTGCCTGGGAGATTTCAGCCAAGTCCTCTCTGGAGATAGTGTAGTCAGCATTCAGTGAGAAGTGGAGAAAGTGTAACAAGGTCTTTGGTAATGGGCAGAAACAGAAGTCCTAAGGAGGTAAATGTTTGCCAGATGGACAGGAAGTAAATCTGTAGGAGCCCTGGGAAGTGACGAGGCCAAAGTGTGTAGGAGAGAGAAGAAACATTCTTTCTCTGTCCCTCATGAGGAATCATGGTGGTCACCCCATGGCAAAAGGCCAGTTACCGAGAAAAAAAAAATGCCAGTTTACTTAACCCAAGTTTTATCTGTATGGAAGAATGAAGATACAAGCACCCATTGGGAGTGCTCCATTAGATTCAGGTGCAGTGACAGATGCACAGAAATCTCAGCAAGTAGCACTCATAAGGCATTCAGCACTCAAGAGCAGCCCAGCATGCAAGAGGCACCCGGCTCCATCTGCAGCCCTGTGGAGTAGGTGGCATGAGTTCCAGCCAACAGACTAACCAGAAGCCAGCAAAGTCCATCTATTCAAACTCAGAGAGCAGTAGGGTACAATGGTGTACACCTGTAACCCCACCACTTGGGAGGCTGTGGCAGAAGGATCATAAACTTGAGGTGAGGCTGGACTGCATAGTGAGATCCTTTCTAAAAAAACAGAAGAAAAGGAAGAAAGAAAAAAGAGCTGGAGATATAGCTCAGTTGTTGTTTACTCAGCAGGAATGAAACCCTCGGTTTGATCCCCAACACTTATAAAAGTGTGGCATGGTGGTGCATGCCAATAATCTCAGCACTCAGGAATTGGAAGCAGGTAGGTTGGAAGTTCAAGGTCATCCTAGTCTACATAGTAAATTTGAGGTCAGCACGAGATACATGAAACTCTGACCCCTCTTCTCCGCCACCCAAGCAAAACAAACACAAATAAATTAGCCAATAAAATGAAATGAGCAAATAAACAATATTATAGAGCAATCTCTGAGAGAAAAAGACTTCCCTCCTACACCCATTAATTCCCACATGTCTAGAGAACCTTCCTGATGAACCACCGAGTTGTAGAAATTACTTAAACTATGTGAAGGTGTGTTACATTTGTTTATGCTGCATCTGTTACGATGGAAAGATGCATTGCATTTGTTTGTGGTGCATTTGCTTAGTTATGTAAAGACATGTTGCATTTGTTTCACCTTGCCTGCCGAAGGCACCCGATTGGTCTAATAAAAAGCCGAATGGCCAATAGCAAGGCAGGAGAAGGATGGGCGGAGTTGGCAGGCAGAGAGAATAAGGAGGAAGAGGAGGAATGTAGGCTTGAGTCAGGCAGCAGCCAGCTAGCAAGACACACATCTGGCAATGGGCAGAGGCCGAAGTCCTTAGGAGGTGAAGGTAAGACAAAAAGAAGGAAAGAAAGAGAAAAAGCCCCCAGGCAAAGCATAGCCAAGAAGAAATAGATTAAAATAAGACTAAGGCCGAGCATTCATAACTAACAAGTCTCCATGTCATGATTTGGAAGCTGGTTGGTGACCCCAAACAAAAAGCCTGACATACCGCTGTGACCACACACATCTCTGCTGCAGAAATTTCATTTCGTTGTAGTCAGGTAGGAATAATGACACGGACACAATAACCAGGAAAGCAAGCTGTTGTGTGTTTTGTTAGAGGATGGCAAATGCCATGAGGAAAGGAGACATAGAGAAAAGAGTCAAGGATCAAGGAGCATGGGAATGCAGGTGGGCATGCCATGCGGGTCAAGGGTCAAGGAGCGTGGGAATGCAGGTAGGTGGGCATGCCATGCCGAGGAGATGGCCAGGCGTGTTACTCTCTCATTTATCACTGTGGCTAAAATGCCTGACAACGGGAGAAGGAAAGAATTCCTTGGGCTCTTGGTTTCACAGGGATTTCAGCCCATCATGCTGAGGAAGGAGGGCCCATGAGAGACTTGTGGTAGGGTGGAGTAGCTCATTCACGTGGTGATGGACACCTTGGACCTTGACCCAGTCCTGTGTTAAAACTTCTAAAGGCTGCTCCTAGTGACTTATCATCACCAGCCAGGCCCCACCTCCTAGAGGTTACCCTAAAATAGTCACATCACCCCAAAGTCCCAGCCCAGCAAGACTGAGCTGCATAGATACCCCTCTTAATTAGCCTTCCACCCTTTGTATATTCTAGCATGAACAGCAGGGACAGAATAGCATCCAGCTAGAGTCTCCAGTGAGGGTCTGTTGACATTTTCTGTGTCTTCGTTCTATGAGGGAACTTCCACGGTCCTGATTTTGGGTCATCACAGCTGCTCTGATGAAGATGGTAATGACCCCTATGCTTGGAGGCCAGTGTTCCACACCAGAGTGCTTCCAGGAGAAACACCACCAATGCTGCACCTTCAGGTGTGGATCGATATAGACAATGAAGGCCAAGACTTCAAGTGACTAAAACTCAAAAGCACTTAAATCCTAAGTGCTCTTCTTATAAAATATGTGGTGGTGTGTTCCTGGAAAAATGTGTTCTTGTCAAAAGAAAGCAGAAATACGAAACAGCTGTTTATGCAATGCATGGCTGATTTTTTATTTATTATGTATATTTGTGTATGTGGAAAAATGAGCAGGCGTGTGCATATGAATGTAGGTGCCTGTAGTAGCCAGAGGTGTCCAGTTCCCTGGAACTGGAGTTCCTGTGGGCTGCCTGATTTAAGTGCTGAGACCCCAACAACTGTACTGGGCAAGAACAGTATGTGTTCTTAATTGTTAAGCCCTCTCTAGAACTAAATGACTGTACTCAGCAAGAATGATCCATGTTCTTAGTTGATGAGCCCTCTGTCCAGCCCCTACTAGTTTATGGATGTGCATTCTATGTGTCTATGTGTATTTGTCATATATATGTGCGTACCCTTGGAGACCAGGAGGGGATGATGGATCCCATGGAACTGGAGCTGCAGACACCTATGAGCAGCCTTACAGGGATGCTGAGAGGGAAACCGAGTCCCCTGGAAGAGTAGTATACACTGTTAACAAACAGCAGTGCCATGGCTCCAGCCACTGGCTCAGGTTTTTGTTACCAAGTTCCTGGATGGCTGTTCTGTGGGGTCATCTCTGGCTTAGTGCTGGAGAACAATCCTGGGTTCCACCCTTCAGATCAAAAGCATTCCTAGCTCACCAGGGCTCTCAAACTATCCTCCACAGGAGTTCTCCCAGCTTGGCATCGTGGCCCAAACCCATGTGAGTGTGGTCTATTATTAAATGCATCAATGATGAAGATTTTAGTAAATATATGTATTTGGTGTCTTCCATTTACCTACTGAGAGTCCAGTCAAGGAAATGGAGTTGTGACTAATAGGTTTTAAAATAGGGGCTTCTAGCTGGGTGTCGGGGCAAGTGCCTGTCATCCTAGCATTTGAGAGACTGAGGCAGGGAGATTGTAAATTTGAAGCCAGCTTGGAAAACAGAGTGAGAACTTGTTTGTAGTGTGCCCTTATAATCACAGTCTTGGGGACAGAGATAGGAAGATTCCCTAGGGCTCCTGGACAGCCAGGCTAACAGAATCCCTTACCCCTGAAAGTCACAGTCTTTTTTTTTCAGGCCCCCACATTCCCTTCTTTAATACAGCATTTTGTTCTATATACATTGATGAAAATTTAAAACAAACAAAAGGGACTTTAGTCAAACCCCCTTCCTCTTCCAGCTCTATTGGAATAGTTTAAAATTACATCATTTTCTATTTTCTAGGACTTCAGTTGCCTTTTCATCTGACTTTTAAAAACTGATTACAGCAAAAGTGATATAGTATATAAAACTAACATCTTGATTTCTGTGAAAATGCATCTCTCTGCAATTCCTGAATATCTCCAAATTATGTTAACTCTGAGAGATGTTTACTCTGGGTTTTAGATTTAGTCTTTGGGGAAAAAAAATGTGTTCTACCCTTTGCCATCACCATCTGTGTGGGATGAAGCTGCTCCCGTGTTAGGCTTTTATCCCGATTTCCCTGGCTTGGCCACCAACACGTTTGTCTTTTCAGTTTACTCCCGCTCAACTAACTGTATGTTCTATGAGGGCCTGATCCAGATGTTACCTGATGTTATTTAATAGCTACTGAGGTCAGACAATCCAAGGCCATCATCATGTTATTATTAATGTTATTTATGGAAGCTCAGATGCTTCCAGAATTGGTTTTACCTCCTACATGGGAATACACTCAAACCTGAAGGGCTTATAGGTCAGACTGAACTCTTTCCAACTAGTCGCAAGGAAAGGAGTTTCTTTAACAAAGCATTATACATAACACCTCTACCAAACTAAACATAAATTTTTTTTTGTAGTTAAGTGCAGAATTCGTTACCCCCACCCCCACCCCTTTTCTCCTTTTACACTAGTAAAGCTCACTGGCCTGGGAGCAGCCTCTATCTGCCAACCTTTGGCCAGTGAAGAGGATTCAGAGAAAATAATACAACCATTAATCAGAAAAAGGAGGGGCGGCAAAGGAAAAGAATTCAGCTGTAGCCTCAATGGTGCATTCCCGTGCAAGATGCCCTGACTAGCCACAGCCGTAACAGTTGACTTCACTTGTCTTGCTGCAATTGATGGCTACATGTCTAGTTTTACCACACCTTGGTGCAGTCTTTTTGGATATGCCAAATTCACCACAAGAATAGCACTTCTGCTCAACCGCGTGGTCACAGTCACCAGCCAGATGGCCTGGCTTGCCACAGTTGTAGCAGCACTGCTCTGGGTCTCTTGGGCTCCTGGCAGTCCTTGGCAATGTGGCCACCTCTACCGCAGTTATAGCAGGCATCCTCCTGAAGATCACAATCTTTGACAAGATGACCAGACTCACCACAGCAGTAAGAGACGTCAGGAAGAGTTGAGGAAACAAACTGGAACCCTCTGCCTCGGCTTCTCATTCCATGACCCCGACCTCCACCAGTAGTAGGGCATTCCCTGGAGTTAGAGCTTCAGCATCTGAGCTGCCCACAGTGGTGGAGACTCAGACGCAGGCCCAGAAAGGCAACTCGCAAAGCAGCGGTTGTTTATTTTCAGAGTCCTCGCCTGTGCCACACACGGGTCTGCACACAGTCACCACACATGCTGCTGTGTATGGTGGAAAGTCTTAAAAAGAGGTTCATAGGTGGTCAGACAGTGCCCTTAAATCATACACCACTAACCAAGCTGTGGCTATCCACAGGAGGATCTTGCTTGCCTCTTTATAGCGGAGTTTTGAGAGCTCGGAAGCACTGGAGGAGAAAAAGTCTGAGGAGATGGACACACAGCAGGTCTGACAGTATGCATTAAGCACCACAAGTATCTCTAGCCTTGAAATTGCTGAGCCAATAAGTGTGAGCCTGACTTTCCCACAGTGTGGTGGTTCCAACAAGAATAGATGCCTTAGGCTCCTTCCTGTGACTGAATACTTGGTCCCCAGCTGGTGAGGCTGTTTTGGAAGGATTAGGAAGTGTGGCCTTGTTGGAGGAGGTCTGTTACTGGGGGCAGACTTTGAGGTTTCAAAAGGTTTCTGCTGTTTGGAGTAAGCAGCCCTCTCTGCCTCCTGCATGTAGATCTAGATGTATACTAGATCCAGCTGCCCACTGCCTGATACCTCCACCCTGCCATCTGTTCAATTGCTTTGTTTGTGGTATTTTATCAGTGATAGAAATGTAACTAATACAAAGTTAGAAAGCTCCTGATGTGTGAGACCTGAGGGTGACCTCTGGCTTCCACATGGCTGTTCATATGCACCTGCACACACACACACACACACACACATACACACACACACACACACACACACATACACACACTGTACACACAAATGATGATGATGATAATTAACTCATTCCCATTCCTCTCTCTCTCCTTCCTTCCTCCTAAGTTTTTTGACATAGGGTTCCACCATGCAAGCTGGCTTCAAACAACCACAATTGGCCCAGTCATTTCTGTTGTATTACAAATAGAATTTTCTGGAAGTGCTGACAATGCAGCCAGGCATGTGACACACATTTGCCATCCCAGCACTTGGGAGGTGGAAGCAAGAGTTCAAGGTCATCTATGGCTGCATAATGAGTTCAAGGCCAGCCTGGACTCATGAAAACTCAAAACCAAAAAACAACGAACTCTCCAGAGGCTAGAGAGATGGCTGAGCAGTTCAGAACACTGGCTGCTCTTCAAGAGCACCTGGTTTTGGTTCCCAGCACCCACATGGAAACTCCCATCTGTCTGCAATTCCATTCCCAGGGGATCTGATGCCCTCTTCTGGCCTCCATGGGCACCGGACACACACCATACACAAACATACATGCAGATAAGACATCTACATTTGTAAATTAAAACTTAAAGTTAACTTGAAATAATGAAAAGTGAAAGAAAGTTGGAAAAAGGAGAAAAACAGTAGGAGACGAGTTTCTGTTTGAGGAGAAATGAGCCAGGCCCTGTCGATGAGGCTGCTGCTGATACACAGATGAGCTGCTGCATATCTGAGCACTCTTTGCTACAACTGGGTCACATTCTTTATATTATAGCTCAGTTTTCTTATTTATTTGCTTTGTACTATATAGCCCAGGCTGGACTTGAACTCATAATAGTCCTTTCTCTGTCTCTAGAGCTATGGGGTCTCAAGGCTGAGTCACCATGCTTGGCCAATTTTGATTAAGCAGTTAATATCCTGTATTAATCATCCACTAGGATGGAAAAACTACAAGGACAGAAACTGTGTAAACTGCAGAGGTCAACAGATACTAAGTGGCAAGGCAGGAAGAAGGGCTGTGTAAGAAATTAGGGAGGGTGTACAGGGCTACGCAGGGCATGGGGAGGGAAGCTGGGCAGCTGGGTGACCTTCAAACAGCTAGTGACCCTGCCAGGCTGCCTTCACAGCCACTGCCGCCCAGTGCCAGCTGGCGTCTGAGCCGTTCTGAACTTAAACTTCTTGCTCTGTCTTGTTGCTCCTGTCCTGCTCCTCCTATTCGCCCCCCTCCATGATGTAGTTTCTATGTTGCTCCAGCTGACCTTGAGTTCTTGGGCTCAAGCAGCCTTTCTGCCTCAGCCTCCTGAGAAGGCGGAGATGCAGCTGGACACCTTCAGTCCCGTTTCTTTTCTGTCCCTTCTCTTCCTCCTCTGAGACTGGGTAGCATTATGTAGCCTTGGCTGGCCTGGACTTTGCCAGGTAGACCAGGTTGGCTCAGATCCACAGATAATTGCCTGCTTCTGTATCCCAAGTCTTTTTAAAAAGAGGTTTTTTGTTTTTTTTTTAAATGTGTGTGTGTGTGTGTGTGTGTGTGTGTGTGTGTGTGTGTGTGTGTGCCTGCAGGTGCCTGTGTCTGTCAGAATAGGGTGAGCTGGATTTCAGGGTGGTTGTGGGTGTTGGGAATTGAACCCCAATCCTCTGGAAGAGCAGGGAGTGCTCTAACCGATGATCCCCACTTTCTTTTTTAAGACAATTTTCCAAGTTTCATTTGTTTATGTATTTACATCTGTATTCGTGCAGGGAGATTAATCTTTTACTATGGGGACTTTAGGCTAGAACTCAAGCAGTTGGTCTTGAAGGCAAACACCTTTCTTTACCTGCTGACTCGTCTCACTGGCCCCACTGATTACTTTTAATTTTATGTTTTAGCTGCACATGAATATCGGTATGGAGTGTCAGTGAAATGAGAAGATTTCTAAGACAAGCAAATCTTCCTCCACCTGACCTCCTCCCCCAGTAACGACGCAAACCAGTAAACTACACCCTCTAGAGAATTATCTACACACACATTGGGTGCAAGGTACATGACTGACTTGTCTTAGTTAGGCACGTGTCTACCTACACACACACACACACACACACACACACACACACGAACCCAAATGGCAACGTTCCACACTTTCCGTGTCCTTGCTACCAAATGACAATTTACAACAGTGGAGCTCGTAATCCAAGCATCCGGGAGGTGGAGGTAGGCAATTAGAAGTTCAAATCTAGGTCTCAGAGTATCAGAAGAGACGGAGGGAGGGGAGAGGAAGAGGAGAAAGGGGAAAAAAGGAAGGGGAAGAAAGGGGAAGGGAGGGAGCAAAGAGGAGGAGAGAAGAAAGGAGAAAGAAGACCAGGAGGTAACTGGTCCCCACCCCGCGCCCATGGGAACGGCCCCGCCTGCCTCTGTGACGTCATCCGGAACCCGACGAGGCGGGGCGGCTAGCCCGGGCGGCTGGAGGGTCCTCGCCAAGTCGAGATGAGCGAGGGCAGCGCGGACGAGCCCGGCCGCGGGTCCAGCCGGCAGCGGGCCGTACACCCAGGTAGGACGCGGCGGGACGGAGCGTGCGGGAAGGCGGGGTGACTGTCCTGGTCCCCCACAGGGGACCACTGTCGGCGGACCTGCTTGGCCATCCCCTCTCCCTGTCTGAGCCGGCAGGAAGGTCTCACTTTTCACACAATGACCCTCAGACCCAGAGCAGAGTCTAGATCACTGTGATATCTGTTCTGTAAAGGGATTGTGGCAATTTACTTGCCCTACAGGCTGGCCTCAAGCCCCTACCCCTGGATATTCCCTTTAGATCCAGTAGGAAGCTATTTTGTCTCTGGTCTTTATTGCTGTGTGCATTTTGCCAAGTGACTTGCCTTCTCTGAGCCTCAGATTAACTGAGAAACAGTGAGATATTAATAAATGTCCCACACAGCCCTGTTCATAGACAATAGTCAATGGTAGCAGGGAGATTTTCTTTTTAGTTGTGTTAAACATACAGTCAGTTATACAGCTTCCTAAGATTTTACAGAAATGTGTAAAGACACCGCCCATTAGAGCTGCCAAGCCCCTCAGGCACACTTCCTTGTAGTTTTATTTATTTTTGTTTCTGCCCTGCGTTGGACCTCACAATGATATCTGTAGGTTGAATTTCAGTGTGAGACTGTATCTCTCAAAGCAAAGCTTACCGTGCAGCAAGGCTATAGACGCTGGCATTTCAATATCAAGTGAAAGGCTCAGATCCTGTTGTGGGATCAGAAAAAGAAAAATCAGGTGAGGCTCTCTGATAGTCTTTCTTACTTGGTCCTAACATTGCTGATGTCTGCTTCATTTCAGTCCTCAGGTGGCAGTTAGAGGTCGCAGTGTGACTGACCTAGAGTCCCCCAGTGAGGGGAGGGGCCTTGTCTCCTGGCAGAGTGTTCTGGCCTTGCATAAAGTTCCAGGATTCCATCCTGGCAACCATGAAAGCCATTGATCTTCCCCTTATTCCAGCAGGCTGCTACATTATTGCTAGTCGTCTGCTTTCAGATCATCTTCTCTGAGAATTGAAGGGCAGCTAAACCACTCTTGGGCCCCTGTAGCTGAATCATCTCCCCACCCCCTTGGATATGTACAAGTTTTTGCTTGTTTTGCAATACTGCGGATTGATCCTAGGGCCTCACACATGGTAGGCAAGGGCTCTCCCTCTGAATTACATTCCCCTGCCACCTTTTACATGTTAGGTTTTTCTGTTCTTTTCTTTTCTTTTTGTTTATTTCAAGACACAATCTTCAGCAATCCAGACTGGCCTTGGATTCCTGCCTCTGCCTCCTGACCTGGGAATGCAGGTGTGCTCCACTACCTCTGGTTTTGTTTGTTTTTAAATGTTGAGACATTGTCTTGTAATGCTGCCCAGGCTGGTCTTCAATTTATGATCCGACCTGCCTTGGCATCTTGGGATGCAGGTCCATACTGCCAGCCCCAGGCAGATGCTGTTTTCTAATCTCCTAATCTAACAGCATGAAGTGGGGCCTCTTTGGAAAAGGACCCCACAGTGGCATGGTGTGCTGTAGATGAACAATGATCCTACGCTATACCACAGTGTGTATGTACAGTCAGGAGAAAACCCTCTGGAAGTCTCTGTCCCCAACCCTAGTCTCTTACAGAATGGCTGTAGCCAAGGGGCACCTGGTTTTGCAGTTGCCTGCGCCTTTGATTGTGGCTAGAGGGTCCTTCCCACCATGTCCTGATCATGTGGGGTGGCCCAGCTTTGCTGGCAGGGGCTTCCTCTCTGGGTCTCCTTGGGGCTGCTTGTGCTTCCTCATAACATGGCCCTTCTCCTCTCCCCTGAGAGGATGATTCCAGAAGAGCAGGCTGGAAGCTGTAGTGTCCATTCTCGAATTCCACACCATGTTCCTGAGGTAACTCCTTGGTCCCGGTAGGTCTCCTTGCCCAGAGTGCAGGGGGTTGAGTTTGGATGTGAGCACCCAGATGTTGGGAACATGGCCTCTCTGGGGCTGACCTGGGGCCAGTGGCAATGCTATGAAACGCTAAGTGGCCTCTACTTTCCTTTACATGGATTCTTTTAAAACTAGGCAATCCTGAAAGATGGATCTAACCCCAGATAATGGGGAGAGCAACCACCTGTGTTATAATAAAAATGAAGTGAATTTCCTGTCCCGTATGCTTGCTCGCCCAGTTTGGGTCTTAGTTCATCCTTTTTCCAAAAAGGATTGTCTTGCCAAGCGGCTTTGCCCACACAACTCTTGTGTGTGATCATTTATCCTTAACATTTCCTCTCTCCCCCTTTCTCTCTCTCTTTCCTTCCTGGAAATTTGATCACACATGTTCAGCTATTGTTTATCAGCATGGAGTGATGCAGAAGCATGGCATCTGGCCCCCAGTGAGAACTTATTCTGTACACCCCCATCCCCAGTGAGGACCCACTCTGCTGTTCAGGAAGAAGAAGGAGAAAGCTCTTGAATGATAGCTTACATCCCACTCTGGCTGATGCCCAAAGAGGAGCTGGCCTGGAGCACAGGGTTTTATTAGCTTATACACTTTAGGCTTATATATCCCACATACACATAGACAATCATCCTTAAATCTCTTTCAGTTCAACCCCAGGTCACATTTTGACAAATTTAAACGAGACTGTAAGTGTGGCCACTTGGGCAGATGGGAGATTTACATAGCAGAGATAATGCCAGGATTATTTCCCCCTGTTAGAATGTTTGTTTCTGGGGTCCGCCCACCTTACAGATCTGTGCTTCTCCCGGTAAGAGCTCAGGGACTTAACTGCAGACCAGGACTTAATGATGCTGCAAATCTGCTCTGCCCTTAGGGTCGTGTTCTTTGCCACAACCCTTAACTTCAATTATGGCACAAATGTTTTCTTCCTACAGTTTTTAGTAAGCCTGGTTAGTGTACTACTAATCTCCAGTCATATTGGAGATAGTGCTCCTACAGCTAAATTCCACGTATAATTTATATTTCCGAAGCAAGTTAATTAGTAAATTCCTTATAGCATTGATTTTACTACTTAAAGTCTCTCTCACCTCAGGAGAATGGTCTGACTGGGTCTGACTGGTTCCAGCACATTTCCATCATCCCCAGGGAGACTCTGCCCCCAGGGAGACTCCGCCCCCATTCAGCAGTCCCTTCCCCTTCTCAGCCTCAAGCTACCAGCCTGCTGCTCCCTAACTTGGACACTGATAGGAATGCTTAGTGGCTTCCTCTCAGCATATTATCAGAATTCATGCATGGTCACATGAAACAGTGCTTCATCCCTTTTCATGGGTGACTAATACTCCATTGTCTGTGGCTCGAATTTTGTGTATGCACACATCCACTGATGGACATCCCGGCTGACTCAATCCTCGGGTCTCTGTGAATAGGGTTGCTCAGCCCTCGTATGCACAACTTTGTTGTTGGAAACCTTGCTTTCTCTCTTCTTTTATCTTCCTTCCCTCCCACTACATCCTCCTGCCTCTGGCACTCAGTGCTGGCATTTTAGATATGTACTACACCTAGCTACACCAACGATTTTTATACATTTGAAGACCCAACCATCCAGGGTGACTGCTCCATTTTGCTGCTTAGATGGGGAAGCCGCATGGGATCACCCCTAGGAAGCTGTGAGGTACATCAAAGCTGTGTGTGAGCTATGCTAATAGGCCAGGCAGGGCACCCAGCTTCTAGAAGGTCACCAAGCAGCCTCTCTTTTGAGATTCCTATCAGCACCTGTCAAACACAGGTGAAGTCCTTCCAGCCTCCTAGACAGACTGGGGCAATTAAAGTCAAAAGATTCTAGTTTTCATGACTGGCCTTGGGAAAGAGAAGTTCTGTGTGTGTGTGTGCTGCCTAGTAGCTGGGACATGAGATTCTGGGGCACGATAAATAGATAAATACTCTGGGACATTCCCTGACAGCACTATGGGTATTTTTGCTTGGTGTTTATAACACTAACAGCATGGGGTTTGTGACAGACCCACTGTGTCTGGGCTTCTGCAGAAACATCATCAGGTATTTGTGTGGATTTATACTTCTGAGGTAAGTCTACTTCACTACAATAAACATGATGGCCATTGACCTATTGGTGTTTATTATATCTTCCCTTGTCTGCTGAGCGTATTCATCTGGCGAGCGACCCACCACTCTTGTAGGTGCCTGAGAAGGGTGGAATGTTCTGGACCAGGCTGGAGATTCCGTGAGCCTTTTTCAGTCAGGATTCTCTTGGGCATTGGTTCTCTTGAGCTATTTTTGCCCCTCTGTCTGGAGGAGCTCAGCTCTGCCCAGCAACTGCGACCCAGATTAGAGGTGGCTGTCTTTGTTTTTTCAGGAAGTGAGATTTTTGGAGAGATAAAAGGGGGAAATGTCTCTGCAGGGGTAGGACTTTGTTGAAGCTGGCTGCTCTCTACCAAGGAGGATTGTTTGGGTCTGGGACCACGCAGTCAAGCTGGGCTGTGTATTTCGAGTTTCCTCCCACAAGTAGGAGGGAGATGGGTCAGCTCTAGTCAGGCCCTTGGGCTGAGTCCTGGAGAGCCAGCCTGCAAGAGACAGGCCACAGAGCTCCAGGTCAGGTTAGTGAGCAAGTGGCCAGAAGGATGGGAAGAAAATCCAAGGGAGCTGGAGAGATGGCTCAGAGAGGTCCTGAGTTCAATTCCCAGCAACCACACGGTGGCTCACAACTGTCTGTAATGAGATCTGGTGCCCTCTTCTGCATACTGTATACATAGTAAATAAATAAATATTAAAAAAAAAAAGAAATGACAGAGGCTGAGGTTGTAGGGTGGGGGGCTGGGAGGATAAGAAGGGAGTTGTCGATATTTGAAGTGACCTTCAGCCAGGGTAGGAGGATATAAAGAGGAGTGTTTGGCAACCTCAGGGAGTCGGGTCCTGAAGAGCAGAGGGCAGAAGACTAGTTAAGAAATAGAGAGGGGTAGGCACAGGAGGTGGAGGCCAGAGGATCAGGAGTTCAAGGTCATTCTCAGCTACATAGCCTGGGCTACATGAAACTGTGGTGATATACGGTACTCCAGGCTGATTTTATTAAATATAAAATACATCACCACATGAAACCTTGTCTCAAAAGGCAACCCAGGGCTGGTGAGGCAGTTCAGTGAGCCAGGATGCTTGTCAGCCATGCCTGGTGACCTGGTTTAGATCTCTGGCTAAAGGACTTCTAAAAGTTGTCTACTGAGCCCCACAGTGGCCTTCTTACCTCTACCTGCATCCCACCTGGTTCACCAGCCTACATACAACAGGCAAATGTAATTATAGAAACCAAACTTAAAATAGGAGAGCCAAGCAAGGCACCGTGGCTAGTCTGCAGGAGGCAGAGGAATGGGAACTGAGATGTGGAGGCCATGCTCGGCTGCATAGTGAGGTTCCGGGATCTGTCTCAAAGAGGGAGGGGGGAGTCTGGGAGAGAACAAGAAAGGGAGGACCAAGGAACACGAGGGAGGACCAAGGAACACGAGGGAGGACCAAGGAACACGAGGGAGGACCCTCCCCCACCATATACACACTACTGGTTTCCATATCTATCCCTCACTGGCTGACACCTGGGTCTACAGCACTGTCCTTCCCTTTCTGAGAAGCACCACATGCAGGGTTGTTAGAACTCTGGCTACTTTGGTGCTGGAGAGATGGCTGGCCCAGCAGTTCAGAGCACTGGCTGCACTTCCAGAGATTTTGGGCTTAGTTCCCAGCACCCACATGGTGACTCCAACTGTCTGCAACTCCATTTCCAGGAGATCTGACATGCTCACGCAGACATATGTGCAGGCAAAACACCAACACACATAAATATATATATATATGTATATATATACACACACACACTTTGGCTACTAAATGTGGCCTTAAGTTCAGCATCCTGTGACGCAAGGAAGAGCAAGGGCCCCTTATTTGTGTTATTCTTTAATATGTACCAGCATTTCCTTTCCCAATGGCAAGCTGCGTCTCTCTGGGGACACAGTTCTGTGATAAATCTCCAAGCCAGAGTGGGCTTCCTCTAAATCTAAACTTACAGATGAAATAGCTTGGAAGCTCGTGAATTGTGTCCATAGTGACTGCTGGGGAAGCTGAAGGGCGGCAAGCCTCTCCTACCTGCACTGGACTCTTTAAGTCTGTCATTCTGTGCCATCAGTAGACTTACTCTTGACTAGTTTAGAGTCTTGGTGGATGTCAAGACCCCTCAGCACCTAGGCTTGAGGTCACCGAGGCTGCAAAGAACCTGCCTGCTTGTGCAGTGAGCAATGTGCGGGGGGTTGGGGGGTGGGGGTGTCTGTGACACTGACAGCCCCTGGTATGTGAAGAGGCCTTTGGTAGAGCTTGGAGGACCGTGGATGGCCCAGGTCAGGCAAGTTGTAGACCTGGGTATGCGTTTGCTGATGCAGTCTCTGATGAACTTTCCCCAGTTCTTTCAGGAATTCGGTGAAGTAAGGGTTTGTCCTGGTTAGTGTTCCTTGTCAGCCTGACACAATCTGAATCACCTGGGAAGAAGAAACCTCAGCTGAGGGACTGTGCATATCCTATTGGCCTGTGGCCTTGTCTGTGAGAGATTGTCTGCACTTGCCATTGATATGAGAGGACCGGGAAGCAGTCTTGATGCAGGTACATGTGGGCTAGATAAGACTCACCTGGGCTGTGTGAGAAAGCACGAGCCAGAAAGGAAGCCAGTAAGCAGCGTTCTTCCATGGTCTCTGTTCCTGGTTCCTGCCTCAGCTTCCCTCACTGATGGGCTTGTTACCTGGAAGTGTAAGCCAAACCAACCCTTTCCTACTCAAGTAACGCTTGGTGGTGGTGGTATTTATCACAGCAACAGAAAGCAAAACCAGGAAAGGTTTATTTGTTTTATCTCTGTGGAAACTGAGGCAGAGGGAAATTCCTTAACAAGTCACCTGTAGTGGCTTATCTTGGAGAGTCTGTGTGTTGGAGGCTTGGTCCTCAAAATACTCAGTTGGAAAGTGATGGAGTGAGATGTGATGGTCTGCACCTGTAATCCTAACTGTTGGGAGGTGGAGCCTGGCCAGCCTCTGCTACATACTGAGTTTGAGAGCAGCTGGGGTTTCATGGGATCCTGTCAAAAAAGTGGGGGAAGGAGAGGTGGAACATTTTGGGGTGTCTGCCAAAGAGACTGTGGATCCCTGGCTCCTCTCTGACTTCTGCGAGACAGTGCTGTACCCTACCTGCCTCCAGGAGCAGCGGGGCCCTCACCAAAGCTGACCCTGCCAGAACTGTATATGAAATCAACCTACTTAGGAAGCACCAGCTGCTTTGGGTATTTTGTGATGAATTAGTGATGAAAACCAGATTAGCACACATTGGCTACCCAGGGGCAGAGAAATTCCATGTGTCCATCTGGAAATGTTAGTTGAATATCTGATACGTGCCAGGCCACGGCCACAGTGGATGTTGGCATAAACATGCCCTGAGGTTTCCCTTCACGGTTTAAGCTTTGGCTTAGGCTCACTCTTGGATTGAGTTTTTATCTTAGCTGCTGAAGAGGATGGTGCATGTGATGCTCTAATGTAACAAGCTAATGTGACTCAGGTTGGTTCCCCTAGCCCTGCTGTCCAGGTGTCTGGTAGACAGACGGTGGGCTCTGTGCCCCAGGGAACCAGATTCCTCCACAGGATCCCCTTTGTGATCCATCCACTGTTAGACTAAAAGTTTTCTATAATTGTGGTGTGTGCTTATGCTTCCCAGAGGCTGCAGTCGTTGCTTCTAGGAACACTGGAAATTACTCTAGTTATTTGTGTGTGCACAGACTCATGACTGCATTTGTACAAGTGCACATGCATGTGGAGGTCTGAAGATAACCTCACGTAATGTTTCTCAGGTGCATCCTTTTTTATTTTTTACACAGGGTCTCTCACTGGCCTGGTACTCACTAAGTAACAAAGCAGTCAGGCTAGACTGGCTCCAGGGATCCACCTGCCTCCACTTTCCCAATGCTAGGATTATAAACATGCCACTAGGATTAGTCTTTTATGTGGGTCCTGGGATTGAACTCAGTTCCCTGCACTCACAAGGCTTTACCAACAGAGCCATCTCTCCTGCCCCATTTGTTTGTTTTGAGAAAGGGCCTCACCCAGATTAGCTTCAAACTTTCAATCCTCCTGCCTCTGCCTCTTGCTTTGGCTGGAGTCCATGATGGACTAGCCCGGCCCCTGCCAGGAAGACACCTCCTATGCACATTCTGAATCATTTCACGCAGTGAGCTTTAATCAACGAATAGGAAGTCTCAGCTTGCACGTGTGTCTCACCACATCAGCTGCCACCTGTTTTTGTGAGTACGCTTTTGGTAGGACACAGCTGTGACATTCACTTGGGGATTGTTTCTGCCATGTGGGCAGCAGGGACTTGGAGCACGTGGTTTTCTGTCTGGCTATTGTCTAGACACTTTACACATGAGAGGCGACCTAGGCACAGGATAGTCAAGACACATACTCACCTACAACAGGGGGAGGAGTTGCTGGGGTGCAGCATCAGGCAGGTGGCCAGGGAGGCAGGGTTCTGTCCTACAGGCCCTGCCAAATCATCAGGCATATTGACTCAACAGGAACTGGCCCATAGCCAGCACACCCAACTCTAATCTGACTCATCAACTGGGTGATCCAGGCACTTCACCCAGTGGTAGCTCTGATTAGCAAATTAGTCACCTGTTCCTGAGGGCTGTTTGCTCTCAGTTGTAAAATGTGGGCTCCAGCCCAACCAGACTCCCTGACCTGGCTCTAATGTAACAAGCTAATGTGACTCAGGTTGGTTCCCCTAGCCCTGCGGTCCAGATGTCTGATGGGCAGATGGTGGGCTGTGCCCCAGGGAACCAGATTCCTCCACAGAATCCCCTACAGTATCGGCCACAGGTAGCTTTGGACATGTGACCCAAAGAAAGCTTCATTTCTTCAGCTACACATCAGTTGCTTAATAATCCCAGATACAGAACTTTTCTTAGGTTTCTATTGCTAAGGACCACGAAACAGCTTGGGGAGGAAACGGTGTATTTCAGTTTACACTTCTAGGTGACAGTTCATCACTGAGAAAAGCGGAGGCAGGAACTGAAGCAGAAGTCATGGAGGATGCTGCTTACTGGCTTGCTCTTGTGATTTTACTTTCCTGCTTTCTTATACATCCCAGGACCAGGATCACTTGCCCAGGGGTGGCCCCACCCACAATGAGCTGGTCCCTCCTACATCATTAATCAAAGTGTCCCGAAGACTTGTCTACAGGCTAATCTGGCAGAGATTTACCTTCTCAATTAAGATTTCCCCTTCTGATCTCTGAGAGCGCCAGACATCCACATGGTATACAGACACATGCAAACAAAACACTCATATTCGTAAATCTAAATAGTAAAAAGGACGCCTTCTTGTATATGTCTAGGTTTATGGCAAATTGTAAAAAAAAAAAAAAGTCATATGCCAACTTGGACCACAGCCATGCTACCATGTAGAGACAATGGTGGGCCACAGTGATCTCTGCTTAACTCCAGTCAGAGCAGCATTTCTCTGCCACAAATCCTTCATGGTTCCCACTTTCCCAAACAGAAGCAAATGTCTTCCATGATACTCAAGGTCCCATGTGACCTGGCTTATCCCTGCCCTCCTGACCTACTGTTGACTCTCTCAACACACCGTTTGTCAGATCAGCTGAGTTCCACCTGCCTCAGGACCTTTGCACTTCCTGTTTTCTTCTCTGACAGCCTTTCTTGGGATGGCTGCATAGCTCTTTCTCCCTGTTTTCCAGCCTCCCACAAATGTCAGCTTCCGGGGGTACTGTCCTTGACCACTCTATTGAAAATTATACCTTACACCCTAAGACACCCCCTGCTTTCTGGAGTACTAACCATGTACTTTGATCAAAAGCTTGGTCGGTAATTGAATGCTGTGTCCCCAGCAGCATAGCCACTCATTCCCAGTTCATTCATTCATTCACTCATTCATTCATTCATTTAAAGTATCAGACACAGCCATGTGCCAAGCCCTGTGCAGACCACGAGGATTCAGAGGTGCCTGAGTGAGATGGGGTCCTTGAGAAAGGACAGAGACAACACAACAAATGGCATAGACTAAGGATGGGGTGTCTGTTGTAGAGTGGGCATTTAGGAGATGTGGATGTTGACGAAGTGGGAGGAATCTCATTACACAGAGAAAATGCTCGTTCTTTCCAGACTCCTAACCCAGCTCCTAGCCAACTGAATGAGAGTTGCCCCCCAACCCCATTAGCTGAGGTTGTGTTGTCTGAGGCTTTAGGAACCTGTGATCAACTATGGTCCAGAATATTAACACTTCTTGAAATATAAATTTCGAGTACAGTAATGCAGTCACATAGCTCCTGCTTTATCTGACACAAAGGCCTACAGTATATTCCTGCTGTATACAACAGCCACCCATGTCTTTGTCCCCATGGGAATGCCTAAGTTCCTCCTGCTTCCCATACAAGCCATGTAGGCCAAAGAGAAACTGACGTGCTTCCTGAATTTAAAAGTCCACGTGTGACTTAATAAGAACAGGAGGACAGGAACACTGTGTGCTCAGCTTGCTGTGATGATAGAATGTGTCCTCTCTCTAAGAAATCCATGATGGCTTTGCTGTCTTACCTTGAAGCTGTAAAACCTGTTCTGGAGCAATGGCCCAGTGGAGATGAGTGGGTACTGTTCTTACAGAGGCCAGGCGTTAAGTCCCAAGCACCCACATCGGGCAGCTGACAACTGACTGTAATTCCAGCCCTGGGTGGAATTACTCTCTTCTGGCCTCCTCAGGCACTTGCGTGCACATGCATGACCCTCCCACTGCCCTGCAATTAAAAATAAAAGCATCTGCAAAAGCTGAGGTCAGAGTATATGGTAAATGCTTCGTTATGATGGAAAAGACAGAGCTGGCATTGGAGCTCAGTGAGAGTACTTGCCTAACATGCCCAAGGCCCTGAGTTCATCCCCAGTAACGTTAACACACTTGAATGATGTGTGCTGTGTGTGTGTATGTATGCTTGTATGTATGCGTGTGTTCAGTACAGAGAGGATGCCATGATATTCTTTGTTTCTGGCATGCATTGGCATCTTGGACCATGTTCTATGTGGGGAAAGAGGACACTATTGTAATCCCCGCAGTAACTAGCAGACTCTCCATGACCCACAAGTCCCTTCTTACCCAGAGTACCACAAACCTGAGAGTAAGAAGCAAAGCCCTCAGTGAGCACAGCACCATATTTGGCTAAACTGTTCCTGGCTGGCATGCCGTGGGAACAGCAAGGTCCTTGGTGCCATTTAGACTATGCTTGGCCAGTCTCTTGGGAGAGCTCATATTTTTTTGCTAGGATTGAGTGGACTGTAGAATTAGCCGCCAGGACCTAAGGATGTCCTCTACATGTCCTTGCTTCTGTGCATCTATCTATCCATCCATCCTTCAAGTGGATGGTTCCATAGGGCAAGGCACTGCTCCAGATTCTCAACCTTGAGCTGAGCCCTGCCTGTCATCCAGCTACTGGGGAGCCTGAAGCAGGAAGATTCTGAGTTCAAGGCTACTCTGGAGAACTTAGACTGTGTCACAGTACAAAGAGGGTTTAAGATGCTGCTGACAGTAGAGCCTGTGACTGACATGTGTGAGGTCCTGGGTTCAGTGTTAAGTTCTGAGAAAGAAAAGGGGTAACTTCCTGCCTTGAGCTGTCTGTATACCTCACTCTCCTGCCTTGGTCACAGGCGCTTATCCTAGTGGCCAAGAAACTCAGGTGTTTCTAGACAGTCACCCCAATGTTGGAAGTATACACATGGTGACTAAGCTGGCCCCACAGTGACCTAAGTGGCCATGCTTATAGCAAGACCAAGTTAGAGGAACACTTGACAATTATGCTCCCCAAGGATGAGCTGCCCTAGGCTCAGAGAGGTGCATTGAGTGGCCTTTGTCAGATGCCAGAGCTGAGACTGACTTGACCTCAAGCCTTGGGCAAGTCATTGACTCTCTGAGTCAGTTTCCATGTTAAAAAGCCAAAGCACTGAAGACCTGTGTGTCCACCTGCACAGGCAAGTGTAAGAAGTCAGAGTTTGGGAACCGGCACAGTCCTGTATGAAAGCACAAAGAGGCAGAGCCTGGGAATGAGGACACTGTGGATGTGTTTCATTTAAAGATGGGAAATTTCCCTGGGGTGACTGAGGAAAAAAGCATGTACACAGTGTAACTGGGTGGGGAGGAACAGTCAGCCATTACCTATTTTATCTGTGTGGCATTTTAGTGTTTACAAGGCTATTGCAAATCCACAGCTCATTTCATGGAGGATGTGGGTGTTGGGGGTTCTGATAGTATGTTAGGTCCCCAGTCCCAATGCTCAAGAGTAAGTGGGCAAGTTCCTTTACCTCCCTGTGGAGGTGAAGCCTTTATGTGCATGCGTGTGTGCGTGTGTGCGTGTGTGCGTGTGTGTGTGTGTGTGTGCGTGCACGTGCGCGTGTGTGCCTGCACGCACAAGTACCTGCCACAGCACACATGAAGGGCAGAGCAAAAGCCTCAGGAGTAGACCTCTCCTACTGTGAGTTCCTGGAATCGAACTCTCCAAACTCTTTTCCCTGATGAGCGAGCCCCATGATGATAAATTTTCATCCTCAGCCTGACTGTCTACTCTTTGATGTAATCCCCAGCCTCAATCTCCTGACTACTGACCTTACACGTATACACTGCTAGGAACTTCTAACAGCCATGCCCAAAATGAGTGCTCACTGAAGGTCACAGTGTGACAGATGACTTGTGGTGTTAGATGCCCTGGTCCTGAAATGAGTAGAATCGATATCTTCCTGGCCTGGCCGGGCTGGTGGGTAACAGTGCAGCATCCAGAGCCAGGCTGGGCTGCAGTCCCATCCTGCATTGGTCCCTGACCCCACAGTTGTTGAATATTCAACAGGCTCCACATTCAAAGACCTTTGTTCTTAGTTCATAATAGTTCTTTGTTGCCTAGAGGAAGGAGGGGACCCAAGGCTACACCCCTGCCTTACTGCCTTCTACACTGAACCTCCTAGTTGCCTGAGGCAGCCCTGTCACACACAAGAGTGGCTCACATCCTCAGGGTGTGTCAGGGTGGATGTCGCATGACTTGCTCATGAGGTTCGCAGAGCGCAGGCGCATGTCTCTGCGTCATCTACAGTAAGATAACTGCTGTCCTGTGTCTGGGCATGCCTGTTGGGAGGACAGAGGTTAGGGAATCTGCACATTCCAGAGAGACCTGGAATGTTAGTCTCATGTCCTCCCCCAGTCCTCTCACACTTCTAGGTACATCTAGGGTGGGGTATACTATGTGTCTGCTACCTCACTGAGAACTTGTGCTCTCTTGAGCACCTGTGATGCTGTGACCATACCCACTGTACCCAGGCCCATCCTTAGTTACCTAGGCCTGCCCTTAGGGACTCAGAGTCCTGGGTGATTTCAATTCAGGATTCTGTCTTAGTCTCCTGAGAGTTAGGATCATAGCGTGGGTTTCAGGAGCCTACTCAGGGCCACCTGTTAGAGTATTGTCAGAACACAGCTCTGGTCCAGAGTCCCGGTAACCTCTGTAGGTCATATCAGCCTGAAGGATCTCATTGGCTATAGTCCAGACACTCTGGGCCTCTTACTTTTCTCTTTTCACATATGATGTCCATATGGATGTCTGCTGTGGCTGGGGACAAAGGCAGACAAAGGGGCTTGGTTCTTGTCAGTGGGTTCTACTGACTGGATTTTTTTTTTTAATTGCATTTGTTTGTGTGTGTATGCATGTTGTGGTGCATGTTAGAGAACGGCTTTCAGGAGTTGATTCTCTTCTTCCATCATGTTGATTCCAGAAATCCAACTCACACCTTCAGCATCAGTGGAAGAAGGTTACCCTCTGAGCTATCTTGCTGGCCCTGGCTGGTTTCTGACGTGACTGGCGCCCAAATGCCTAGGAGTGGCCTCTGAGCTCTTTTATGAGTCTGAGTTGGCAGAGGTTTTTGGTTTTTTCTTTTGTTTTTTCCTTGTGTGCTCTTTGGTTAAAGCAAGTCACTGCTGAGGCCTGGGGGAAGGGTCATGTTAGAGTTGGGATGACTCCACCACCCACCAATCAAATGGGCTCCTGGGCTCCTGTCTGTCCAGTGTCTGTCCGTCCTTCTGAAGTCAGGAGCCTGTATACCTTTCTACAAATGCACCATGTGTAACTGCTGACCCAGACTCTGCACTTCCTGGGATCTGCTCTCCACATAGCCCCAGGTCTGTGCCCCCTCTTCACTGAGCTTCAGCTAAGGGAAGAAACTGACCAAAACAGCACCCCTGACCTCTGCCCTTTCCCCTTCGGCACCGCCCACTGTGCTCTTGTGTTTTGTTTTCATTAACTTATTACTTCTTGGCATAAATTTATCACCATCTTATGTATTGGCTGGTCCTCCTCTCACCCACCTGCATAGGCTGCAGAAGAACAGGACCTTTTCCTTGGTTACCATGGTATCCCTGGCTCCATAAAGGAAACATGGTAGGCCTATTTGTTGAATGACTATTTAGGAAGAGAAAACTGAAATTTTGAAAAGTCAACTGTCTCTTCCTAAACACACAGCAAAAAAAGGAACCAGATCAGGATCTGAACTTACACCATTTAGCACCCAACAGGAAAGAAAGAAGTTAGGATTCCAGGGAGCCAATTGCTTAGGCAATCATGGCTCTTATACATTATCATCTCCCTCACTTATTGGAGATAGGACGCACATTGCTAGCCTCATTCAGCAAATGGACGGTGCATTTAGCTAATGGCTACAGGTGTCTTACCACCTAAATTTCATGTGGACACATCTATAGAGCAAGTCATTGAAGATGACTTCACTGTTCTCTGTATCATCCTGGACAACTAAATGCATCTAGGGGTAGGGAGATGACTTAGTGGATAAAGTGCTTGCCTCCTAAATGTGAGGATCAGAGTTTGGATGTCAAGAATCCACTTAGATGCTGGTGGACTGTGACTTAAATAATATAAGGAGAAATACTATTAGGGTTAGTATTTATTCAAGCCACTTACAGTGTAAATACAGGAAATGGAGAAAGGATCACTCATCCAGAAAGTAGCTTCCTTCTAGGCAGTGGAGAAGCAGAGAGAACCCTGTCCTCATCGCTCAGCACTTCAAGCTGATTTTGACCACTCCTTCCTTAAGGCTACAGCTTTAAAGTTCATAGGTGAACCTCAAACCTGTGCTGGCCCAGAGGCCACGCCCTCAGGTCAGCAAGGTGCTGAATTCCACCACATCATCTTTTGTGTTAATAAGAAAGTTCTAAACCTATCTATAAAACTACACACACACACACACACACACACACACACACATTATTTATATGTATAGTAGAAATAATTGAGCAATGTCTGGTGGAGGGAAAATAGAAACAATGATATAGACAAAATAAAATTATAACTATAAGAAAACCAAACACAAGTCATATGTTAATTATAGACTATTGATGTGTAGCAAGATATAGAGATTATTTTAAAGCTGTTTATCTTGAATAATATGAATCTAAATTCTCTTAAGCCGAGATAGGATATGATCATAACTAAAGCTGCGTAATCTTTAGCTCTATAAGACCTGAGAAGGAAAATTTATTACCTGAGTAAACTGGAAATATGAGTGAGTAACTTCTAAAATTTAGTAAGAGAAGACAGAGACAGCTGCCTGGACAGTTGCCCATAGCTTTTTTGCAAAGTTGGAGCATTTGATTTTTTGGTTATAGGCCTCGGATAACTGACAGTTTTTTTTTTTGAAGCAAAGTATTTTGAGAAACTGTCTCGTCTTGGCAGTCTTAGCAGTCTCTTGTCTTTTGTCTTGCTTGTCTAGATTGTACAGTGTGCTTCTTGTCAGTAGCCCAAGCAAGGACAGTTCTTTGCCCAACAGGCCGTTGTCTGCCAAGGAAAACAAAAATCTATGAGGGGTGTCTTTGATGCCTAACACCATCTCAGGAAGGAAACAGTGCTTCCAGGAGCAATTGTGTCTCTCATAGCCCAATTTTAAATAGCAATAATAAAATATTTAAATGTCATACTTTCTAGGTCTATGAAGTGTTTGAAGACTTGTCTGTCTCATATATCTGAGAAACTTAAACAACATGACTAGTTCATGGCAAACATAGGTAAATGTGACCTGTAATTTTTAATCATCCTGAAGGCTGAAACTTACATGGCAGAAGTAGACAATCTATAAATGGGTGAACAGTTTTTGGATAATAACTGTAGATGACAATCATACAAACATTAAACAAAGATAAATATATAGTGCAAAATGACAACAGTATCTTAAATATATATCATTATACAAAATATCTTAAACAGAGGTATATAAAATATTTTAAACAGATAAAATGTATAAAATATTTTAAACAGGTAGAATATATTATAATTAGTATAATTAAACAGGTAGAAATTGCATAGTGAAATGACAACAGTATGCTTAATATGCATTAATGTACTTTAATGTATTAATGTATTTTAAATAGAGATAGAAGTACATGCATGCATACAAATTTAATTTTGTATCAGTATACTGTAAATACCATTAGATAATAAAATTGTTTTGGCCTATGGCAGAGCAGCTTATGGCAGAAAATCCAAGCATAGGTACAAGAAAAAGAGAACAGAGTCATGAGACACATGATCCATCTGCCCAAGAAACAATATATAATAGAGTACAAGTAAGCCACAAGCCATGTGGCAAGACAAATTAATAAAAATAGGTTAAGATTGGGAGAACTAGCTATCAATAAGCCTGAGCCATAGGCCAAATAGCATGTATTTGATATAAGCCTTTGTGTGATTATTTGAGACCAAGTGGGGCTGTAGGTCTGAACCTTGGGCCAGGCCAGGCCGCAGGCAGGAGAGATTTATTTAGACTGTGGAGCTAGGCCAGGCCAGAAATTTCTTCCAACAGGTGGACAGCCCAGTAGTAACTCCAGTAGCCAAGAGGCAGAGATATCTCATGTGTTGGAGTAAGCTGATTAGCTAGACTATCTGGATGGGTGAGCTATGGGTTCAAGTGAGAGACTCTGCCTCAATATATAAGGCAGAGAGTGATTGAGGGGTCCTCCTGCATTGTCTTCACTGACACAGCATACATGCACCTGTGCATACACATGCACACACACAGGAGAGCACTCATACCTACACAAACAGAAAAAAGCACAATGACAAAGATTTCTAACCTGTGTTGACACAGGTTTATAATTCCCACTACACAGGGGACAGAGGCAGGAGAATTCTAAATTCAAGGTCAGCCTGGGAAACTTAGCAAAACCATTTCTAAATAAAGGGTTGGCTGGGTAGCTCAGTGGTAGAGCACTTGCTCAGCATGTGTAAGGTCCTGGGTTCACTTTCCAGCACAGTACAAAAGAAAAGAAAGTCCAAATAATCTGTTATTGGCTGGGCAAGTGACTGTCTCCAAACCTCCTTCTGAGATTCGAAGGCTCCCAAGCTGGTTGGAGTGAATGTTGTCTTTCTTTTTTCACCCAGAGAACATGTCTCTGGGATCCAGCTACTTCTCTCCACCTGTGAACTTCCTTCAAGAGCTGCCAAGCTATCGGTCAGTGGCACGCAGGAGGACAAACATTGTCTCCCGGGACAAGCAGAGTGGTACCCTGCTAAAGCCCACAGACTCCTACAGCTCCCAAGTTGATGGAGCAATCACAGAAAACCTCAACAGCCAATCCATCCGCAAGTATGCACTGAACATCTCTGAGAAGCGGAGACTGAGGTTTGTCCAATAGCCACCTGGACGTGGCCATGCTATAGGCTGGGGGAGGGGTGTGTGTGGTGTGTGTGTGGTGCATTTGGCATGTGTGAAACTCAGAGTTCATGCTATAGTGAGCGTTCCTAAGCTGTGGTGACATGTGACCTTCAAGAAGCTCTTTGCCTCCTGTTTGAATAAATGGTTCCAGGTTTAGTTCACTGGGGGACATTGTAGCCAGACTTCATTCACTCATTCTCTCTCTCTCTGTGTACATGCATATGTATAGATGTGTAAGCAGGGGCCAAGTTGACATCTGGTGTGATTCTGTCTTGTTTCACCTTAATTTGGAGGGAATAGACCAAATTAATAGGCCAGGTTCAGTAGTTGGCTATTTTGCCTGGTCAAACATTTCTAAGACCCACCTAGTTCTGGGGGTTACAGGCAGGCCCTAGGGATCCTAATCAGAACCTCAGGCTTGCACATCACCCACTTTACCCATTGAATCATCACCCCAGGCCTCTTCTCCTTTTTTGTGTCAAGCTATCTCTGTGTAACCTAGACTAACCTTGAGTTCACCTATCTCTGCCCCTCAAATGTTAGGGTTACAGGCATGTACATCGCATCTATTCATCTCTCTCCACTCTTCATCAGTCTCTCAACTATATATCACCATCATTATCTGTCATCTGTTCATCCACTAATCTGCATCCATCTGTGTATTTACATCCATCATTCTTCTATATCTATATTTGTATACATCCATCATTTTATCTGTATCTTTGTCTAGCCAATCTATCTATCCATTTATCAATGTCTGTACCTGTCAATCCACTTGTCTATCTAAACATACTCCTTACTATGGGAAAACAGTTTATCTTTCATAAACATAGCTGTACATATTAAATATACATATTCTTTTGAATATTGTTCTATAGTTAGTGGTGGGTATTTATTAAGAATAGATTAAGTACCAGCCTGTTGTGCTTAAGACAGCCAGAAAGCAAAACAGAGTCAGGCCAGGGCTGTTGTAGAATCAGCAGTCCATGCTCCTGGGACAGAGGACCACAGCAACAAATATACATTCTCAACCTTCAAAGAGCTTGTGGCATCAGGATGAGCAGTGGCGGCACAAACCTTTAAACCCAGCACTTGGGAGTCAGAGGCCGGTGGATGAATGTGCGTTCAAGACCAGCCTGGTTAACATAGCAGTTCCAGCCAGTCAGAGCTACATTATGAGAGTCTGTCTCAAAAACAAAACAGCCACTTGTAGCATATTGGGAGAGACAGACATTAATTGGAGAGGATGTGTTATCAAAAGAAGGGATATCCTGGAAGTGAACAGGAGAATTTGATCAGCTGACAGGGTCGGGCAAGAGGTCAGGAATGGCACTATAGATAGGGTCATTGTACGGAACACACAGTACATGGTGTTTGGTGATTGACAGCTCATAATTCAGTGGTCCTGAGCCTATTGGCAATACTGTGCATCCATCTACTTTCAAAATGCTTTATCACTGCTGCTGGAAACTGTGTGCCCATTGTAAAAAAGCAGTCCAGTTCTTGCCAGGCAGCCACGAACCTACTATCTCTAGATTTGTATGTGCATGGAACGTGACCTCAGCTTCTGGCTTTTCCCCCTTTGTATAACACTTTCAAGGTTCATTCACACCCGAGCATGTATTGGCATCCCTTTCTTTGGAAGTCTAATATTTTAAAGTTTTGACCAAGGGCTCGCTCCCTCCCATCCAGGGTGCCATGGATACTTAGACTTGATGCTGCTTTGTCGTGTCATGCTCATGGCCATTTTTGGATGTAGGGACATCCAGGAAACCCAGGTGAAGTATTTATCAGAGTGGGACCAGTGGAAGCGGTACAGCAGCAAGTCCTGGAAGAGGTTCCTAGAGAAAGCCCGTGAGATGACAACCCACCTGGAGCTGTGGCGCAAAGACATCCGCAGCATTGAAGGTAGGGCCTGTTTGCTGCTGGCTCCCCTGCAGGCCAAGCAGCGGGGGGGGGGGGATTGGGGGGGTGTGATGGGGGATAATATTCCTACCCACTTGCAGCCTCCCCTGTAGGCAGCTGAGGTTGAGGGTGAGCAGAGGAATTTTTGCCTACCACTGAGGCCTCCACTGTAGTAAATGTTTCTTGCTGGGCCTAGCCTCATGGTCTGGACCATTGATAATTTATTTGTCTTTGTAAATTGCTATGTTATATGGAGACCGTAAACACAGTTCTAAGTAGCCTTCCAAGCTCATCTAGAGCATCAGCACACACCCTTTCTCCTGAAGTGGAAGCATAGTGTAGTCTTGAGCAAAACACAAGCAAACCTTTAGCCAGCATTGACAGTGAACCAGGTGTTGCCTTTGGCATCTCACTCATATTACTCGTTAGTCCTCAAAAGACTCTTCACGCTTTTGTTTCTCTGTAGACTAGGCTGGCCTTGAACTCAGATTTGCCTGCCTCTGCCTCCTAGTGCTGGTATTAAAAGTGTGTGCCACCATGCCCAGTCTCACCACCATGCCCAGTTTCACCAAACCTTTCATGTGGCTACTTCACCATTCGCCTGCCACAGCCAGCGAAGTTATGATGCTCGCCCGAGTGTGCTCAGCCAGGCTAGAGCACAGGCAGCCGGGCTTCACAGGCCGAGTGTGTTTTGAATGGGAAATGTCCCCCATACACTCCTGTGTTTGAACACTTGATCTCTGGCTGTGGGCTAGCCTCAAAGTGGGACCTAAGAGGAGGAGTCAGATGACTGGGGTGGGCCTTGAGGTTTCCCATCTGAACCCCTTTTCCTGTCTCTCTTCTGCTTTCTGACTGTGAATGCCAGGTGCTCAGCCCCCTCCACACTCCAGCTGCCATACTTTATGCTCCATGATGGGCTGTGTCCCCTCATACTTTGAGCCCCCAAATACCTTCCTCCTTGAGTTGAGGTACCAGAGCACAGTAACAAGGACAGTAGTCAGGATGCTGTGCTCAGCTTCCCTGGTTTGGTGGAATACTCCCAGAATGAATGCTGAAGGCTTTCTTCTCCCTAGGCAACTGGATCTTTGCCTTCTCCTTCATCTGTTCTATTGGGATTTCTTGGCTAACTGGATGTCCCTGAGGCAGAACTAGAAGGTGTGCAGATCAAAGCCACTATTAACTCTGGTGACATCTCTGAGTGTTTGACAGAGCATGATGTGGTGTCTTCCACCATTGGGGTCAGCCAAGTGCTCTTGACTTCCAAGGAACAACAGACATCTCACTCTGCAGACCGTCCTCAGGGATTCAGGTCTTCTCGCTAGAAGGCTGCTCTTCCGTTGCTTCCATTTCATTCAGCACAGGAATGAAGACACTGTGATCATTCTGAGAGGTGCAGAAAAGACACTGTTAACCCAGTCCTCATTCTTAGCAGGTGTGAGCTAGAGAGAGCCTTTGCCTTTTAAAATCTATGAAAAACCTACAACAAGTATCCTAGTCAAACAACATGCTGGAAAGCCTGAGGTTGAGAATGAGGAAATGTTATCACAGGGTCTCTTTAGCGTTATCCTGCAAGTCTTAGCTAACTGTACAATTCAGGGATGAAGCAGAAAGGGAAAAGAACCAGAAAAGGAAGAAATAAATACTGTTGTATGTGGCTTCTGGCCCGGACTTCCAGGCCTAGCTCTGAGATTTGGACCCATTCGCAGCCCCACTGCCACTTAGTACCAAATAATCACACAAAGGCTTATATTAATTTTACACTGATTGACCTAGGGCCCAGGCATATAACTTGCTAACTCCTTCACCTTAACCCATGATTCTTATTTTGTTCAGCCATGTGGCTCGGTACCTTTTCTCAGAGCAGCATAGTTGTACTCTGCATCTGCTGGCTTCTCTGGTGGTCTCTCTGACATCTCTCCTCTGTTTTTCCTGTTCCCAGAGTTTTCTTAGTCTGGTAGCCCAGCCCACACTTCCTGTCTGTCTTTAGCCAATCAGCAATTTTATTTATTAAACCAGTAGGTGTGACAGTTATTTACAATGTAACAACATAATCCCACTACAAAATATCATTTGCCAAGATATATATATGTATATATAAATTAAAAGAAAAGCTATTAGAATCAATTTGTGAATTTAACAAGGTTAGTTGTTGATTTGGTAAGATCTGTATAAAATTGGTTATATTCCCTCATCTTTAGGGGGTTACCGGGGAATCTCCTAAAAAGATCTTGCTGGAAACCTAGTACTTTGCACATACTAAGTGAATACTTCTGAGCTACAATTCAGCCTTAAGTGTATTTTTTCACACTAGCAATATTTAGAGAAGCAAGGGTTTTGCTTTAAAAAAAAGATTTTAAAATTTTAATTATATGTGTGCATCTGTGTGGGGTACGTGTGTGTAGGTTCAGGTGCCTGAGGAGGAAGTTGGGTCCCCTGGAGCTAGGGTGACAGGTGGTTGTGAGGTGCCTAATGTGGGTGCTAAGAACCAAAGTTGAGTTCTCTGAAGAGCAGAACACCTTCCTAACCACTGAGCCATCTTTCCAGCTCCACAAAATGAAGTTTTCAGCATGATTTATAATCACTTTAAAAAAGTCAAATCACCAGAAGTTTATTTAAGGACAAATGAATAATGCTCACGCATAGAAAACTAAAAGTTTTATGGACTATGTGTGATGGTTTATGCCTATAATCCCTGAATTTGGTAGGTGGAGGCAGGAGGATCATACATTCCAGAATAGCCAGATATACTTGGTAAGCTCAAAGCTAGTCTAAATTACATAGCAGGGTTTTCCCCAAAACCAAAAAAGGCCAGGTGTGGTAGCTCACATCTTTAAATCCCAGCATGCAGGAGGCAGAGGTAGGTGGATCGTCCCTTTGCATAAGGCTGCAAAAACCAAGTCACATATTGGTGTAAAGACAGATGTGTGGACAGCTAGGACTCAGAACATAAGTTGCAGATAGAGATAAGTGATAACCAAGCAGTGATGTGGCAGCTGCATACTCCTGGGACAGAGGTAACCGTGAAGTCCTTCCTCATCTAGACTGCTTAGAGGACCGTACAGAAGCAGCTGTGGATCTACATACGAACACTCTAGGAATCTGGGCTTCAAGTGATAAATAGACCAGAGATGTCACAGGTGAAGCCAGGCTTGAAGCTCCTGGGGCCCACACGGTGGAAGGAGAGAATGGACTCCCGAAAGTCATCATCCTCTGACCTCCATACCGGTGCCCCCGACACAAGGGATAAAAAATACATTGAAGGAATATGATTCTACCTCTTTCCCACAGCAGGGATCTTCTCTCCTCAGCCTTCTCTTGGTGATGAGTCCAGATTGTGTAGCTTGTTGTTTTCTTTTCCAGGGAAATTTGGCACAGGGATTCAGTCCTATTTCTCTTTCCTTCGGTTCCTGGTGGTGCTGAACCTGGTGATATTCCTGATCATCTTCACGTTGGTTTTGCTCCCGATCTTACTCACCAAGTACAAGATTACCAACAGCACTTTCGTGTTCATTCCGTTCAGAGACATGGGTGAGTCGAAGGGCTGTCCCAGCTGCATTGCTTCCCTTCCTGAACATCTGGATTCTGAGCCTTAGGCAACTCTGTCGGCTGGGACGGGTTAGGTGATGCTGCAGAAACAAATGGTCCCATTATCGTCGGTGCCAGTAACTGCAAACATTTACTTGTCACTCATAGTCCAGACCCATCATGGGCTGGGAATCTTCACCGAGGAGCCCAAACTGCTGGGACAGCCATGATTGACACTGTGATCTGGGAAAAAAGAGCCATGGCAAATGTGTGCTGATTTCTGACACTACTGTTTGGAGATGGCACACAAACACATTTCTTCCATATCTCATTGGCCAAATCAGGATACCCAGCCCCTCCTGAGCTCATGAGGGTGTGTGGGAGGAGCAATGCAGGGTGGGTCAGTGGGATAGTTAGCAAGAATCAACCCTTCACCCAAGGTGACATCATTTCAAGATTATTATTATAGCCCTTGAAGTTAATAGCAATTCCACAGTGATCTTGTGTCAGACACCATGGTAAGTGCTGGGCTGGACTTTCATATTCTCAACAAAACTCAGATCTTCCCGGGATCCTATTAGCTCAGATGAGGAACGTTTCCTCCATCTAGTTCACAGATACTCACTGCAAACCTCTGATCCCAGGTTCAGTAGGGGAGCCAGCAAAACCATCATACCTTCAAACACTCTGTCACGTAACTCCTCATCCAGAAGAACCCTAGATCATCACTTCAGAGGCCCTATGCATTTCTCTGCATCAGCTTTGTTTACATTTTAATTCACTTAAAATTCAAATGGCCTGCACTTCAGACCTAGTGTGGGGGCTGCCTTTGGCCCCATGAACACTTCTATTTTCTCATGTATCCGCTGTTTTAGAGACATTTTTTTTGCTGCTGCGTGAAAATCAACTGTTTCAGGCCAGCTGTGCCAACTAACCTTCCTGAGCCTCAGTTTCTTTCTCTGTTGAGCTTGGGGGATCACTTAAATAGAGATAATTATTCCTCCCTTAACACAATACTTTGTTATTGAATACTTAGATCATTTAAAGAACAATAATATTGAAGCTGTAGAGATATTTAAGTTTGGTTTACAGATCCACAGTGGGCAACTCATAACTGCCGGTAACTCCAGATGTGGGGGGTATGATGCCCTGTTCTATCCTCTGTAGGCACTTGTATATACATAACCTCTCATATACATAATTTAAAATAAATATTACAAGTACAATAATGCTAAATGCTAAAAGCACCGGGTGGTGCCTGTCTTCTAATCCTACTGCTTAGGATGCTGAGGTGGAAGATGCTGAGTTCAGTGATGGTCTAAATTCTATAGTGAAACTTTGTCTCTAGAAAGTGCAAGAAGGGACGGGAAGATGACTCAGTTATGAGCATCTACTGCTATTGCGGAGGATCCTGGTTCTGTTCATAGCAGCCACAACCACCTGGAACTTCTGTTCCATGAGATTGGATGCCCTCTCCTTCCCTTTGTGGGCACCTGCATGAACATGTTGCACATACACACATATGTAAACAAACAAATAAGAGCAAAAGGAAACAATAGCAAAACCACTAAACAAACAAAAATAGATATAACCCCCAAATTGTTTAGTAAAGGAACATGACAATGGAAAGTTAAAGAACAGTAAAAGAAGCACTAAAAATATAAATAAGAGGAAAGGGATGTATCAGACACACGGGGGCTTGAACATTCAACAACAGGAAATGACAGATACAGCATGTGGAAATTCACAGGCATATCTGAGTTTGTAGCCACCGCTTATGTTCACAAACTACAATAGGCAAGTTTCCAAAATAACAAGGCTGTTTCTAACACATCCCCTTGCTTTTGTTTCTTGCAGATATTCAGTGCACAGTCTATCCGATAAGTAGCTCTGGGCTCATTTACTTTTACAGTTACATCATAGACTTGCTGTCTGGCACCGTAAGTATTTAACTCAGTCCTTTGTGGAACCTCCTTACACTGACAGTCAAGTGATTTAGACATCGGTATCCTGAGTGGGACTCTGTGACCTGTGCCTGTGATCTTACAGGTGGAGATAGGAGGATTGCCAGGCCAGCCTAGGCTACAGAGTAAGACCTTGTCTCAAAACAAAAACAAAATCCAAAAGATAATGTTCTTTTCAAAGACCAATGAGAGCCATATGCCAGTGTCGGCAGTGAGCAGCAGGGACAGGGTTAGTAGTCAGCTCACCAGCAAGTTCTGTGCTCTCCTACTGACCTCCCACTGGAGTGAGTGTTCAGGAAATACTCTCCACTGCTTCCAGCCAGTGGTCTTTTCCTGCTTCCTGATGCCTTTGCTTTGGCTTGAATTATAATGCTGTGCAGTTAGCATCTCAAAAGCCATATTGGGGGCATTTGGGATTGTCTGATGGATACCCAACTGGTGAAGTCTATGGGAATATTCTAGATTCTCTGGTTCCAAGCATTTCAGGCAGGAGAAATTTAGCTTATAGATTAGGCTATGTTTCTGGAAGTTGCTAGTGTTAAAATGCTATGTCATAACTTGTCGTTTTTCTGAATAGGTAGGTAAAAAGCCTGGGGTTTGTCCATTGCATTTAATAGTGTGTGTGTGTGTGTGTGTGTGTGTGTGTGTGTGTGTGTGTGTGTGTGTGTAGGGGTGATCTGACATCTCCAAAGTCATATTTTCTATAAAATCACTCAGGAATTGTTGGGTGCACAGTCAAATGCCAGGTATATAAAGGAGAAAATGCTCTGCAAATGAGGACCAATGTCTCACATCATTGCTACGGAGAGCAAAGCTTGACCTATCATGGTGGAGCACAGGGAGGCAGAGGCAAGGGGATCTCTGTGAGATCTAGGCTAGCCTGCTCTACAGACAGGGATACATAGTGACACCCTGTCTCATAAAAATTCCCAGATCAATGCCCCAGAGCCACTGTACCCTCTAGCCTCCTCCTCCTCTTCTCTTTGGTTTTTCAAGATGGGAACTCACTAGATAGCCCATGTCCTTCATGTTGTACCCCACAGGTGACATGTGCCAGTGTACTTTAAAGGACAGTTAGTGGCACCGATCATAGATGTGCAACACCCTCAGCAACCCTGTCCAGAACTTTCCACCATGTTCTGGAAAGGAACTTGGATCTGAGTAAGAGAGTTACTGGCTCTTGAAATGTGGCATCTGTGACTGAGGAATAGGTTTATTTCATTGTTGTCACTTTCCTGAAATAGGCCCAACAGGGAAAGAAAGAGGGCCAAAGGTAACGCCACAGGCTTGATTTCTGAAACAGGCTCCTTCTAAGGTCAGGGAACATATCTTCTGGGCTCTGTGGCCCTCTGGCCTTATGATGTCCCTTTATTGTAAGGGAAAGGTTAGTGAGAACTGAGATCACCCTGGGGCTGTGTGGAAACGGATCTGAAGAGCTGGACATTTTTATGACGTTATGTCTGGCATTTTAGAGAGTGGTAGGTGGTATGGAGTCTTCTGTTTCTTTGTCTGCTTCTAAATAGAAGATATTTTCTGACCCAGGTAGTAGAAGAATACATGGTTGTCATGAAAAAAAATAGGGCTTTGTTTATTATCTTAAACAGTCTTGCTATTCAGCTCAGGCTGTAACCCTGTAGCCATTTTTGTATGTTTGCTTCTAAAGCTTAGATACTTGATCGATTTTAAGCTGATATTATATGTGATTTGTCTCTCTGGGTGTCTCAGCACTGAGTGTTCTTAAGACATGTTTTCCTCTATAAAAACTCATTGGCTGGAGATGCATGGGTGCTTAGTTCTGTTTTCTGCTATTTGTCTGGTTTTGTTGTTTTTGCTGGTTTGCTTAGTTTTGTGTAGACCATGCTGACCCTGAATTCACAGAGATCCACACGCCTCTGCTTCCCAAGTGCTGGGATTAAAGGTGATTTCTGTGCCTGTCTTTGTGCCTACACTGGACGCTCTGGATTTGCTTTCCAGTAAGACTCGGAGGCAACTCAATGGTCTTCCAACTCTGCTCTTCTTTCTCAAGGCTGTTTTGGCCACCAACTCCCTTGCAGAATTGCATCTAAACTTTAAGACCAGTTTGTCAATTTCTGAATGAAGCCAACTGGAATCTGAATGGGTTTGTGCTGGTTCTGTGGACCCATTTGTAGAGTATTGATATGGAAATTCTGGGCCAAGAGCATGATCCAAAATAAATGGATGCCTTTCTGTTTATTTATTTTTGGTTTTTTGAGATGGGGCTTCTCTGCTCAGGCTGTCCTGAAACTTGTTCTGTAGATAAGGCTGGCTTTGAACTCACAGATATCAGCCTACTTTTGCCTCCTAAGTGCATCCATGAACCATAGGCATGACCACCACCTGGATATATATAATGTTGGCTCTTTTTTGTTTGCTTTGTTTTGTTATTTTGAGATAATGTCTCTTATAGCCCAGGCTGGCATCAAAATAGTTATATATTTCAAAAAGAACAACTTTGAACTTATGATTCATCTGCTTCTACCTCCAGGAGTGCTAGGATTACAGATGTGTGTCCCCATCCCTGTTTTAAGCTGAGATCAAATCCATAACCTTGTGCACACTAGACCAACACTACCCACTGAACTACACCCCCAGCCCATTTTTCTTTCAACTAAAGTTCATAGTTCTCAGAATATGCTATTTATATTTATGTTAAATTTATTCTTAAGTGTTCTTTTTGATGCTATGGCCCAGATTTTTTTCTCATATCAGTTAAGTATGATTTACCAGTTAATTTTTTAACAGTATTTAATTTTTTATTATTTTTTTATTATTTATTTTTTATTACTGTATATGGATGTGTCTGTGTGGAAGTATGTGGACAGGAAACAGCACCCTTGGAGGCCAGAAGAGGGCATCAAGTCTCCTGGAGCTGGAGCTACAGGTTGTGAGTTCCCTGCTGTGGGTGCTGGAAACCAAACTTGGGTCCTCAGCAAGAGCAGAACATGTGCTACTGAGACATCTTTCCAGCACCTACCAGTGCATTTTGATACTCAGATTTTAGCAGTACCTTATTCTCCTAACACCAAGTACCCCATATCCCTTGGGTTTTGCTCTGGTGTGGAGAGATCCCATGATGAACAGGGGCACTTGAGTGTGGGCTCCTTGAGGGAGTGATGTCTCCTTTGGTTGCCTACCTGAGCTAACCCACATGACTTGCTTTGTTCAGGGTTTCTTGGAGGAGACCAGCCTTTTTTATGGACACTATACCATTGATGGAGTGAAATTCCAGAACTTCACGTATGATCTGCCCCTGGCTTACTTAATAAGCACGATTGCATATCTGGCCCTGAGCCTCCTTTGGATAGTGAAAAGGTAAGTGTACCTTGCATTCTCCTTCTCTAGGGTTCCCATTTGTGTCAGCAATGTTCTTAACTGCTGTGACCAAACACCAGGTAGAGACAATTCAAGGAAGGAAAGCTTTATCTGGGCTCATGGTTGCAGGGAGGTTCAGTCCCTCTCAGTGGGGAAGGCATGGCAGCAGGAACAGGACACAGGGCTTGTTCATATGGTGATGGATCAGAAGGAGAACGTTCCATAACCAGCACTCTAGCCCTATGACCCACCTCTGGGAGCCTGTCCCACCTCCTAACGCTTCCATGACCTCCCTAAATGTTCCCACCCCCATAAGTCTGTGGGGCATCTCAGACTCTTGAAGGCTGTAATCTCTTACTGTTCTGTGGATTCTGGAAGTCAGAGCCAGAAAAGATGAGCAGAGCCCACATGTGGGCTTCAGAGAAAAGGATTGAGTGAGCTGAAGCCAACTCTCAGATGGCGTAGAAGTCAGGAGCTGGCGGCTGGGGCTGCAGCCTGTAGTTCAGTGTGTGCCAAGTGCCTCTTCCAGATCCTTCTCCCCGACAGGCTTCCTTCTGGCTAGGGAGTATTATGTTAACTAGGTCTCTATTGTCTTGAAATCGGCAGAAACCTACTCTGCTAATTGGACCATTAGGGAATTGAGTGCACAGAGAGCGAAGGAAGGGGGTAGACTGTTCTAAGAAGGATGTAGCCTTGGCTTAGGAACATTAAAATCAAGGGCCTCCTTGGCTCTGAGTGTCTGTCTATGTGGTGGTAGCTCCTGGCAGTGGTGGAAAATAGCAGATCAGTTTCTATCATCCTGCAGCTCCTGATTATGGGCACAGAAATGCTATGAAGGTGTTATTGGCTCTGTCTGCTTCCGCTGTGGTCAGGGCCAAGAGACCATGTTGAACTCTTGTTGGTGTGTGTCTACCCCCTGGGTAGAGTCATGAAGTTTGGATGTGAAAGGCTTGGACCCCAGAAGATGAGCTGTTTAAAGGTGAATGCATCATGAGGATACTAATCCCATAAATGGAGTAATCCACTGATGAGTTCACAGATGAATAAACTGTTAGGAGCCTGGCCTGGTTGGAGGAAGCAGGTGCCTTCCTCTGCTTCCTGGATACCATACGGCACATCCCTCTCCTCCTCTCTGCTTCTTCCACCATGTCCAGCTGCTGTAATGCCCTCCCCATCACCTCAGGCCCAGCAATGGATCCAGCCAACCATGGGTAGAAGTTTCTGGAACAGTGAAGCAAATAAAACTTTCCTGCCTTGAGCTGTCAATCTCAGGTATTTGTCACAGTGTGAAAAGTGCATCTGACTGGGTATAAGATACCAAGGCCTTTCCCTGATGATTTGATGAGAGGTAAACTGGAAGAAAGGAGAGAGATTCTCAATAGTGTTGACAACTGTTTCATGGAACACTAGCTGGAACACGATAGAAGCTGTGTTTGTGAACACCACAAGAGACTTCTGAATTTAAACATCGGGCCATGTGTCAAGCACGATAGTGCACGCCTGTTATCTCAGTTATTCAAGAGGCTGGGGCAGGAGGATCATAAGATTGAGAGCAGCCTGGCACCCCAGCAAATGTTTCAAAATAAAAGTATTATAAGGGGAGGGGAGCCAGGAGTCTAGCTCAGAGATCAACTTGGCTTGAGAGAGACTTTGGTTTTAATTTTCAGCATTGCAACAAATAAGGTAAAACAAATAATTTTGAAAAAGAGGGCTGAAGAGAGATGGCTTAGTGATCATGTACACTGCCTTCTCTATCAGAGGACTGGGGTTGGTTTGATTCCCAACACCCATGTGATGGCTCACAACCATGTATAACTCCAATTCTAGGTGATGCAATGCCACCTTCTGGCTTCCACAGGTAACAGGTGCACATATGGTACACAAGCCATACATGTAGGCAAACACCCATACATAAAGTAAGTATACCTTTAAAAAAGATGTTAATGGATGGCTAAAAGACAATGATTTTCATCAGAGATACCTGCTCAGCTGCTGTGTAGATTTCGAATGAACTTGGCTGGGACACAATGGGCAAGCCATGCAGCCATGTCCAACTTCATAGCTCTTAAATGAGATCAATTCATGGGTCTGTTCTCAGAATGATATTTGTGTTTCTTGGCCAGGTCGGTGGAAGGGTTCAAAATCAACCTGATCCGGAGTGAGGAACACTTTCAGAGTTACTGTAACAAGATCTTCGCTGGCTGGGATTTCTGTATCACCAACCGCAGCATGGCTGAGCTGAAGCATAGCAGTTTGCGGTATGAGCTCCGAGTGAGTGCTGCTGGGTTACCCTGGGGAGGGACCTCACTGCCAGGCTAGACCTGGAGAGGCTGTTTGCAGATTACATGGGATCTCAGGGCCCATTCTGTCTGAGCAAGCTTCCCCTTTGCTGGTTTTAGGAACTCTTTGTAGCACTCAGCTTATCAGGTTGATCACCTTTAACAAGCATAGGTGATAATAACTTGGGACTGGGAGGTGTAGGACACAGGGGCAGATGGTGTCTTACCTCCATCCTCTACTATTTTATTAATATCCTACCTGGCCATAGCCTCATAAACACTGTTTGCACTAGAAACATGAAGGAAATGCTGTGATAATAAAATAGATTAGAGAGAAGTTGAAAAGTGACAAAAACGTCCACATTTAATAAAGAAATAAAGAACTATTGGTCAAACTCATCAGAAGAAGGTTGGGGGTAGGAATCTAAAGCTTAAGGAGAGTAGATGGGTGACTCCATTTACTATTCATTACACTAAATGAACAGATCAAATTCTGTTAGAAGCAGAGATTCCCAGGCTGGATTAAAAACCATTGCAGGACACGCTCATAATCTCAGCTGCCTGAAAGGTCAAGGCAGGAGAGCTAAAGTTTGAGGCTCTCCTGGCAACTTAATATGAATATTTCAAAAACAAAATCTTTTTTAAGGGCTGGAGATGTAGGTTGATGGCAGAGTGCTGACCTGGCAAACACAAGGCCCTCCATTCAATCTTCAGAACTGCAGATAAATAAATGAATAATAAATTAAGATGATATATCTTATTTAAAGAAATACTGCACCATCTGTGTGTGCACATGTGTGTGCACATGCTCACACACACACAGCATCATAAATGCTGATTCAGCTTATGCATTTATTACAAAGTCAAATGCAGTCTTGAGTAGGACGTTCTCCCTTACCATAAGCTTTAGGCAAAAAAAACTGGTTGGACTTAGCCTGGGAAGGTATCTTGGACAACATGAATATTTAACAGAATCTCCCGTTGTTTATAAATGGGTTTTCTTTGGTCCTCAGGCAGATCTGGAGGAAGAGAGGGTACGGCAGAAAATAGCAGAAAGGACCTCAGAGGAAACCATTCGCATCTACTCTTTGAGGCTGTTCTTGAACTGCATTGTGTTGGCTGTGCTTGCAGCCTGCTTCTATGCAATCTACCTAGCCACCACCTTCTCCCAAGAACACATGAAGAAAGTAAGTGCTCCATGGGAGTAAGGTGACCTGGCGCTCTGGCATGGCAGCATGCTGAGTGCCTTGCAGACCTGTGTGGAAGGTGCCACCTCATTTCCCTGTTCAGGCGGAGAGAGGTTTGGTTGATATAGGAACTCATAAATCAGGCGATCAGTTTCCACTTTAAAGTCATCTCAAATACTATTTTGAAGATACCTCTTTCCACCGGAAGAATTCACAGTATTCAGATCTCAGCCAGGCTGCCTGTGTTTTCTCTGACTCTTCTAGGTAATAGGCAGGGCCCAGGTTTATCTAAAATAAGTGTTTAAAAATATTTTTATCTCTAATTTCGTGTGTGTGTGTGTGTGTGTGTGTGTGTGTGTGTGTGTGTGTGTGTGGTGGGGTTTGTGCTTGTTGAGTACATGTGCCTATGAAGATCAGAAGAGGGTGTCAGAGCCCCTGAAATTAGAGTTGTAGTTGGCTGTGGATGCTGGATATTGAGCCCAGGTCCAATAGTACACATTCTTAACTCCTTAGCCACATCCCCAGCCCCAAGCCGTATTTTAAAGAATCTGTATTGGAAGCTAAGTATGGTTATGCATACCTGGAATTCCAGCACTTGGGCTCGAAGAGAGGATCACAAGTTCAAGATCAGCCTGAACTTCATCGTAAGATATCTATATATATAGATATAGATATAGATATATAGATATGTTCTAGTGGTTTGTCAGTCATCAGGCATTAGATACTCAAATATCATAAATACAGTCCAACTTGTGGCTTTGTCATTTTTTCATATACTGTGGCTGTCGTCTGTATGGTACAAGATGGTTCACTGCCATATCCACATTCTAGCAAAGGATAAAATATGAAGTTTGATGTAAAACTCCTCTTTTATTGCCTCAACTAGAATTTAGTTACAGTTACACCTAACTTCAAGAAAGGCTAAGAAAGTTAGTTTTCATCTTGCATAACTATACATATGGCTAAGTGATCTGCTACCATCAAGGAAGAACAGAATGGCTGTTACGAATCAATCCCCACACCATCCTTAAAAGTAACTTGAATGGGCTGATCATGCAGCACACAGAATTCTGTATACTTATACTATGTCTTCCAGTACGGCACTAGGTCTCTGCATGTATGTCTCTAAGGAAGGTTCCAAGCATCTAAAGCTTACGTTTCCCAGACACACAGGATGATGAATATGCTTTGTGTGTCTGCTCAGCATACACAGTTGAGTTCTTTTCAGTCGAGGTTATTACTGTCACCATCCTACTGTGCTGACCACTGTTATCTTTTCAGGAAATTGACAAGATGGTTTTTGGGGAGAACCTCTTAATATTGTACCTCCCATCTATTGTGATCACACTGGCCAATTTCATTACCCCAATCATCTTTGCCAAGATCATCCACTATGAGGATTACTCACCAGGCTTTGAGATCCGTCTGACAATTCTTAGGTAATGCCTAATTGTATACATGTCAGGTAGACCACTGCTTGTTCATGGCAGACATTGCTAATTGAGTGTGGCATATTTTCCTGCTTTGCTAAGAATCATCCTTCCTTTGATGGGCCCTGTGAATAAATTACCATTTGTATATGCAGTGAAGGGCCTTAGACTGTCAGTGTTATACTTGTGATTCTGTATTAACTGAAAGCATAAGGATGGTGCCTTAGCAGGAATACTGTCCTGAAGATGTTACAATTGGCAGGATTAGGCAGAGTCGAGAGAGTTCCTACCAGTGAGTAAAGATGGCCAAGTGGGTACTGTGCTTGATTGGGATACTTTTTTTTTCTACTTCTCAAATATCTGAGATTGAGGGGTTTTTGTTTTGTTTTGTGTTGGTTTAGTTTTGTTTTGAGACTTCCTTAGGGTTTTTACTGCTACAATGAAACACTATGACCAAAAAGTAAGTTGGGGAGGAAACAGTTTATTTGGCTTACACTTCCACATCACAGTTCATCATCAAAGGAAGTCAGGACAAGAACTCAAACAAGGCTGGAACCTGGAGGCAGGAGCTGATGCAGAGGCCATGGAGGGGGTGCTGCTTACTGACTTGTTCCCATGGTTTGCTCAGCCTGCTTCCTTATAGAACCCAGGACCGGGGCTGGAGAGATGGCTCAGCGGTTAAGAGCACCGTCTGCTCTTCCAGAGGACCCGGGTTCGATTCCCAGCACCCACATGGCAGCTCACAACTGTCTGTAGTTTCAGTTCTAGGCAAACACCAAGGCAAATAATTAAATAAATAAAATAATTAAATAAATAATTAAATAAATAAAAAATTATTTTTATATAAAAATAATTTATATAAAATAAATTAAATAAAGAACCCAGGACCACCAGCCCACTCACAATGGACTGGGCCCTCTTCCATCACTAAATTAAAAAAAAAAAATGCCCTTAAGACTTGCCTACAGCCCAGTCTTATAGAGATTTTCTTAATTAAGGCTCCCTTCTCTCTGGTGACTCTACCTTGTGTCAAGTTGACATAAAAATAGGTCAGAGACAGTCTCAGTATGTTTAAGAAAGCTAAAGAATTTATCTTGTATTTTGGATAGCCTTATATGTGGACTGCTGTTGAGAAAGACAATGGCTATTAGAGATCTTTACTATGTCCTTAAAGGCCTCAACTCCAGGTCCCTTAGCCAGAGCCACTACATGCTGGGGTTTATAGTCCTGAGCTACTTACTACTCTGGACTATATATCTTTTTTATATCATTTTTTAAAGCAAACAAGAAAACCTTTGCTTTTTGTAAATGAGGTGGGGATTTTATTATTAGCACTTGTCTAGACAAAATAATGTCTCATTGTGACATTTTCACACATGTATATGTGTTTCAGTCGTATTGACTTCCTCCACATTCTTGTGTCTTCCTTCCTATGTGTGGTTCCCTCCCTGTCACTAGAGGAATCTTCAAGCCTTTCCTCTTGACAGTTCCATCTATATTTGACCTTTGGCCTACCTTATTCATGCATTCTCCTTGTTCGTGCTGGGCTATATTAAGGAGCTCTCAGGTGACATGCCATCTCACCAGTAAACACTTAAGTGTCTCCAAGACACCAGGACTTAGTTTAACAAAATTTTATCACCTCTTCCAAAATAGAGCCAGTTTCCATGATGGAGGAGCTGGTGGCTTGTTTATATTAGCATCCACACAGGTCCTGCATGCTGAGTTAGATTACTAAGTCAGTTTTTCTCTCTCCCTCATTACCCTCTTTTCTCCTCCTGTCTGATTCAAGGTCTCACTATGTGGCTCAGGCTGATCTTGAACTTCTTCTATGTACCATTGTGCCTTGCTTTCTCCTGTTTTATAACCACCAGGAGCTCTTGCAGAAGACCTTGGTTTAGATCCTAGAACCCACATCAGGTGACTTATACAGCCTATAACCTCAGTTCTAGCACATTCAATGTCTCCTCCTGGCCTCCATGGGCACCTGCATACATGTGCACATGTCCACATACAAACACATACATATGCATATAAATAATAAAAATATTTTAAAATTTGTTGTAAAATATAGAAGTTACCATTTGCTACATTTAAAGTGTACAGTTCATTGGCCTTAAGCCAGTTTTCTACCATCTACTTCGCCAGCAGAAACTCTACCTAGTTCAGGTTTGCTTGAAAGAAAGGTGCCTGTGCTCCTCAATGTCATGTCCTTAGTGCTCCTCAATGTCATGTCCTTAGTGCTCCTCAATGTCATGTCCTTAGTGCTCCTCAATGTCATGTCCTTAGTGCTCCTCAATGTCATGTCCTTAGGAAGGCCGGCCCTGATGCCTCTCTCCCGTCTCCTCTTTCCCACAGGTGTGTCTTTATGCGTCTGGCCACCATCTGCGTGCTGGTGTTCACACTGGGCTCCAAGATCACATCCTGTGATGATAACACATGTGAACTCTGCGGCTATAACCAGAAACTCTACCCGGTGAGCCATGGCCTCAACTCCCAGCTTCAAGGCTGGTCCGGCCCCAGGCCAGGCATAGTCAAGGGCTTGGATATTTAAGTCTGTGCAGGAGATTAGGGGCAGTGAGATGTGGAGATGATTGAGGATACTTCCTGTGCTGGGAGTGAGTCCTTTATTATGTCTCTGTGGCTTGATTTCAGTGCTGGGAGACACAAGTGGGACAGGAAATGTATAAGCTGATGATCTTCGACTTCATCATCATCCTGGCCGTGACACTGTTTGTGGATTTCCCTAGGAAGTAAGTGTGGAAGTCTCAGCCATCCCAACTCCATGACTGCAAGCTCCCAACCCGTGTTATCCACAAGTGCTGGGTGACTCCACAGTCACTGAGGAACCACTGACATCTGATGACTTTAAATGGCTCTAGGCTGTTGACAATATGGCATTAGCCACCATATCTTTAGGTAGTATCCCGGTCCCCAGGGTGGAGATGGTACCACCTCCCACAATCATGATAGGAACTCTTTTTCTTTCAAACCACCATAACAACACAGATCAAACCAGAGGACACTCTTGGTATAGAGCTAAACAGAATGTGACCCTCACCACTGTTGTCATTGTTCCGGGAGTATTATGGGAATCTCTGCTCATCACACAGCCAAGGCATCCAGGGTGTGACAATGCAGGCCTGTCATTCTAGCACTCAGGAGATTGAGGCAGGGAGCATCCTGAGTTCCAGACCAGCCTGGGCAACTTGAACAGATACTTAAGATGTGGAATTAGCTAGAAGTCCAATGAACCCTGAAGTTAGATATTAGAAATGTAGGGAGAGCCAGCAAGATGTCTCAGAGAATAAAGGCACTGGTAACTGACTCTCACCACCTGAGGTTGCTCACTGGAACCCACACTGTGGAAAAGGAGAATTGACCTCTACAAGTTGACCTCTGGCCCCTACACATGTGTTATTGCACATGTGTACTTATGTGTACATACATACATACAAACACACATAAATGAAATTTCTTTTTAATAAAAAAGTACCGAGTAAATGATTCATTCATTCAGTGAAGCACTTGCCATACAAACAAGAGGACCTGGATTCAACTCTACAGCACCTATGTAAAAGTCTGGAGTGGCAGCTATTGTCTGTAATCCCAGCATTGGAGAGGTGGAGATGGGAGGATCCCTGACACTCAATGGCCAGCCACTCCAGCCCAATCAGAAAGATTCAGGCTCATGAGAGACCTTGCCTCAAAACAGAAGGATTTAGGGTTCTGAGGGAAACTTTTGATGTGAGTCTCTGGTCTCTGCAAGTACGGTCACACACCTACGTGCACAAACATGCATTCACTCATACATACACACACACACACATACATACACACATACATATATACACACACATACAACATGCATACATACACACATACATACATACATTCAACATGCATACATATACATACACACATACATCTACACATACATACACACACGTACATACACACATACATACATACATACACACACACACTCTAGCTTGCCATGGAAATGATGCTTAGTGGCTATGGTTCTGTAGCCTTTCGGGGCCCTTGTTGACTCAGGTAAGAATGTGTCTAGTCTGTTTGCAGGCTCCTGGTGAACTACTGTGCCTCCTCGAAGCTGATCCAGTGCTGGGGACAGCAGGAGTTTGCCATCCCAGACAATGTCCTGGGCATCGTGTACGGGCAGACCATCTGCTGGATCGGCGCCTTCTTCTCCCCGCTCCTCCCCGCAATCGCCACCTTGAAATTTGTTATCATCTTTTATGTGAAAGAGGTGAGGAACGGGATGGGGCTCTCACCCTGCATCGCTCTCTTTTGCTATTGTAATGCTGTGGACAGGAACCCAGTGCCACCAGCACAGGCCAGTGCTATAGCACTGAGCTGTGTCCCCAGCGCCATCTGAGGCACTCACATATTTGAAGGTCCTTGAGACACAATGTCCCTTTACCCCAGGGCCTCATGCAATATCGCTTCCTTAATATATGTTTACTCTGGGGAAAGACTTCCAATAACTTTTCACCTCTTTTTGCTGTGTATTTCTGACTAGTCTCAGACCCCTGATCTTTCTGCTTCAACCTCCCAACCACTGGGTTTATAGATCCTTTTTGTTTTGTTTGACAACTTTCTCAAGCACATTTAAGAATTGCTTAAATCCTATGATGTAATTATAGTTTCTATATTTGGCTGGACTGAGCTGAGTCTCAGCTAGGAATCAAGCAACAGTGATATATTTCAGTGACATTTAGCCAAGGGTTTGTTGATTCCTGATTTTGGAGTTAATGCATAGCTTTTCAGGGCTTGGTGACGGGCACAGCTCATTGTCCCCACACATTGGAGCTGAACTAGATGCTACATGGGCGAAGTGGCCTTTCCAGTCGGGGACTGACTGCCTGGAGTTACTGGTTTACTCATTCACTCATTATTATAAAGCAAGCCATGCTCATTTTTTTTTAAATGAAGGCAGAGGTCTTTTTAAAGATTTATTTTTATTTTTAATTTCTCTCTCTCTCTCTCTCTCTCTCTCTCTCTCTCTCTCTCTCTCTCTCTGTGTGTGTGTGTGTGTGTGTGTGTGTGTGTCTGTGTGTCTGTGTGTCTGTGTGTCTGTGTGTGATAGAGGGCAGAGATGTTAGGTTCTTGTGTGAGTTATAGGGAATTGTGAGCTTCCTGGTGTAGTGCCGGGAACTAACTCAGATCCTCTGTAAAAACAATACATGCTCTTAGCTACTAAACCATCTCACCAGCCCCCACACTCATTAAACAATAAAACAAGCATACAAGCATATAAATAGTAATCACCACCCTTCTGCTTATTTGTTAATAAGTCTAAGATTTATTTTTAATTAGTTCATTATTTTGTTTTAGTGCTGGTGCTTGAACCCAGAACTTTGAGCATGTTAGGGATGTACCATGCCATTCACCTACATACCCACCTCAAGTCTAAAATTTATTGATTACCTAGCAATTGAAAAATGGAATAGCATTGATAATGATGATGGGCACAATAGGAGATACTATTAGCCCATGCCCCTCAGTTTCCCTACTTCCTGTTTGTGGTACTTACCTCCAGCCCTGGAATAGCCACTAATGTTTTCTGAAGGAGAATGCTGAGGGTCAAAGGGTTAACTGACCCCGGATCCCACAGCATGGGCGTGTTCCCGAGTGTTAGAGTCAGGCGTATGGCTGCCTGCCCAGTGAGTGGGACCTTGCATTGGGCCAGACTTTATCCTGGGTACCTTGGCCTTTGGCCAGCGTTCTCATGTCTTCATTTGGAAACATCCATTAGCTGATGTCATCAGAGGAGACAGGATTGTGGACACATTCACAGGAAAATACTGGTTGGCTAGTGAGTTCCTATGTGTGATGTAGGGAAGGGCAGGTGGGTGAAATGGGTCACGGGCCTGCCCTGCTGGCTGAGTATCCCTGAGAACTAAGCTCACAAGTTCTTCTGGTTCCTATGGAATTCAGACAAATGTCATGTCCCACCCAGAAATGCAGCTATTTTGTTTGTTTGTATTATTGGATGTTCTATGCCTTTATTTTTCTTTCTTTCCTTTTCTACTTTATATTTCCTTCAAGTCTTTCCCCCTCAGCATAAGTATTTATAACACATAGGAAAGGTTATGTGCTTGTGAAAAGTTCAAGCGAAATATCTCCTTAGTTGGCATAGATTATTGTTGATCCGTTTATGTATATTTAAATCTCTGCAAATAATGAAATAATAAAATTTTAACAAGTTAATGCTGTATAGGCTCCTGAAATTTAACACTTTCTGTCCACTACATGGTGTGTAACAGGCTCTCACCCTTTTAAAGTGCTGTGTGCATCTGTCCCACAGATCACTTTAGAGTGCTGTGTGCATCCCAGCTTACAGATCCACTACATGGAGCCCCCACTGTTACCTTTCAACATTCCTTCTTGATTATTTCCTCTATTCAACAGTCGTAGTGTCACTGTGTTTTGGCCCATTCTTATGCCATCAACATCAATTTCCTCAGCTGGACTATGTGCTGAACATTCTTCTTTTTGACCTGTGCAATACTGTATCCTAGCAGGGCTAGACAGTCCCCAATTGCACTACGGCATGGGACTCTACTACTCGGGACTCTGATTTTTTTCCTTTCTCTTTCGTTCTATAGTTGAGTCTTCTTTACACCTGCAGACCCTCCCCAAGGCAGTTCAGAGCATCCAATTCTAACTTCTTTTTTCTGCTGGTGTTGCTGATTGGGCTGTGCATAGCAATAATTCCGCTAACAATCAGCATGTCTCGGTAAGTAGCTCTTCGGTTTCTAAAGTGCTCCTTTCTTTTGTTAAGAACTGGTAACATTCTTCACAGGCTTTTCTAGAGCCTACAGAGATGCCTGTTGGCTTCTCCAGACCTAGCTTTTTTTTTTTTTTTTTTTTTTTGGTCTTGCTGATTTTAAACCCCAGTGCTAGGGAGTAGTTGGTGACGGCTTGGAGGGTGAAGTCAGGCAACTCTCATGGCTCACTGGCCATCTAGACTGGACAAAATGGCAAGCCCCAGCTCCAGTGTTTGCTGCTTTAAAAAAAGGAAGACACTGATGTTGATCTCTGCCTCCAAGTACACATGCATTTGCACACACATGCACATACACAAAGAGGAAACATTGCTAATTTATTCCTTCCAGTTTGGAATTTTTCAGTTATTCCAACACGGTCTTCACAGGTTTATTTTAAAGTGACCATCCTTTTCCATTTCTCCATTGTGTTCAGCTGTCAAATGTAACACGAAGTCTAGTTGGTATTTAATGAAAACTCAGAGCCAGACGTCAGGGAAAGCTGGAATATCAGAGAGAGGAAACAGACCACAGTCAAATCTCACCCAGCCAACTTCTCAGGGAAAAAGCTATCTTCCAGCTTTCTCAGCCTGGCTCCTCATCCCTTCTACAGAATAAATCTCTGTCTTCCTATGCCTGCCTTAAATATCTGCCCCACCCAGCTGTTTTTCTTCTGGGTTCAACTATGCATCATATTCCTAGAGTCAGGATTAAAAGTGTGAACCACTACTGTTTGGTAGTTAGGCCTTGAACTCACAGAAACACAGAAAGATCTCTGTCTCTGGAGTCATGGTTATTAAAGGTGGAGGTCACCACTCAGTCATTCCCTTGCTGGGATTAAAGGTGTGAGTTACCACTCTCTGACCCTGGTAGCTTGACTGGGGATAGAGTTTTTCACCGATATCCGATACTGGTTTGTTAAATATATAGTCAAATCTTTGTAGTCATCTTTGATTCTTTGAGGAGTCCAGGCCATTTTCTCTGCTTTTGAGTTAAGAGACTGGGGAATACATATTTGTCTAATATGTTCATTCTGTGATGTCAGGCTTACATTCTGGACTTGGAAGTTCCCTGTGAGCTGCTGTATATAAATATTCTGGCCACACATTGGCAGACTCTCATCCCCTCCCTCTCTGTCCTGGCAGCATCCCTTCCTCAAAAGCCTGCGGGCCATTCACCAACTTTAACACCACCTGGGAGGTTATCCCCCTGACTGTGAGCACCTTCCCCAGCTCACTGCAGTCCCTGATCCATGGCATCACATCAGAAGCCTTTGCAGTGCCTTTCTTCATTATCATCTGGTGAGTGACAGCCCGGCCAGATCACTGTCTCCTCTCCCTTGGGAAGGGGAGGGTGTGTGTTAGAGCAGCTTTTGTTACTGTGACAGAATACCGAGAGAATCAACTTAGGAGGAGGAGAGCTTTACCCTGGCTCAGGGTTCCAGAGGATCTATTCCAGGGTCACTTGGCCCAGTTGGCCTTTGGGCCTATGGTAGTCTAGCTTGATGTGTGAAAGGGAAAGTATCAGCTCGGTGCCAAAGGAGATTTATTTGTCCCAGAGTAAGAAAGGGAATAAGAGACAAAGACAGGAGAGGGGGTGAGGGAGAAGGGGAGGGAACAAGGTGGAGAGGGTGTGTCCCTCCACAGGACTGCCTCTGGATAGAGAAGAGGCAGACGAGACCTGTAGGAAAATGGCAGCTTATAAAGAAAAAAGGAGAAAGCCTCGTGTTAGGATGGGTGTTTAATTTTAATTGGGCATGTTAATTAAGTGAAGCAAAGGGGCTTCTGTTTGCTGGACTTAACACTTGGTTAGCTGGACCGTGGTTGTCAGCCTCAGGAGGAGGAAATGGCCAAGTGAAGGAATAGACCTGGGTGGCTAGCTTTAGGGATGTAATCTCATGGTTTTTAGCAGGGCAGATGGGAAGGGAGAGAAGAGAAGCATGCCCACCATGCTCTAGCTGGCCAGAGTTCCTTCAGTGGGAGCCGGTGGTCCAGGCAGTCAGTTCATGGCCATTGGAAAGCAAAGAAAACGGGACCTGGGTTTCAATATCCTCTTCAAGGACACACCCCAGTGACCTGCCTTTCTCTTGCTAGGACCCCATCTCTTAGTGTCCCCTGCTGGCAGCTCTTTCAGCACATGGCCCTTTGAGAATGCCCAGAGTGTCACATGCCAGGCTTGACAAGTTCCTGGGCTTCCCTGAGCTTCTTCCCTGTTCTAAAATGACATAATAACATTCACTCTTCTTGGAGAATGTTGACTAGACTCAGAGTTTACACACAAGGCCTGAGCCCCATGAGCCTGCTTCTACAAACCCAGTAAACACAATGTATTTCTGACATCGCTGGTAGTTTGCCTAAAGGTATGAAAAAATTCAACAGTTGATCAGTGGGCAGCAGGAGAGCACTAGAGAGTAGCTTGTGCTTGAACCCTGACTCTGCCATATCTAAGCCACAATGAACTGAAACAGACTGTCCCTTCCACACCGTAACTTACAGGACACTCTTATCCTATGACATGATCAGTCCAGCAAAAGCCCATTATAGGAAGTAGGGGTTTTTTTTGAAGCTCATGAAAAGGGAAATCCTATTCCTCACTGAGATTAATGACATGACTTAGAGATGCTCAGCTAGCTCACCTGGACTTCTCAAGATGCTCTGTTACACACTGAACTGTCAGTGATGGGATAATCGTTCACCCAATGCCCCCTGGTGGTGGACATCTGCTCTGCCTTTGCTGTCCTCGAGACCTGTACAATCTCTACATCTCCTGGTTACTGGCTTCTCATTTTATCAGCCCTGTCTGGGAACATTAGACAGGAATGAGATGAGATTGGCTTCTCCATGAGATGGGTGCTTGCCTTCTGCACCACTGCAACTTGACCCCATCTGAGACCTGGAGCTGCAGACGCAAAGCTGTTCCTGGCTTTTGGTCCTAATCTTGTCATGGGGTTTCCCTTTGTCCATCTCACAGATAAGGAAACTCAGAGCAGAGTGCCTGCCAAGTGAGCATCCCCAGCCAGTTACTGACACCTGTCACTGACTTTCCAGACATTTCCTCTTCTCACTTTGTCATTCCACATGGTGGGAGGAGCATCGGCGTCTATAATTAGCTTAGAGAATTAAAGACTTATAATCCAGATTCTCCTGGCTCCAGCTGCTTCTCCTGCTATCTGTTTGGGAGATATGAGGGTTTCCTGTTTAGCTCTTCTTTCTAGCTAAAGAAAACATAATCCGGATGTGACATACTAAGTTGGTTTTTAGTGGTCTGCAGGTGTCCCAGCTTTCTGGATGGGTGTTGGGTGGTTCTTAGCAGCCTGCAGTCCTGGGGTGGTTTTTGTTGACCTGAAGAGGATACACCCTCCCTGTGAGTGTTGGGGTGGTTTTTAGTGACGGGCTCCCTTATGACCTCTGTTTTGTCCTTCAGCCTTGTCATGTTCTACTTCATTGCGCTGGCTGGAGCACACAAGCGGGTGGTTGTCCAGCTTCGAGAGCAGCTGTCCTTGGTAAGGAAGCACAGACCCAGATGGCCAGGAACGTTAAACCAGGACTCTGGGCATGATGGCACATGCCTATAACCCTAGCACTTAAGAGCCGGAGGCAGGAAGGTTGGGAATTCTATATGTGCCTGGTCTACATAGTGAATTCTACACCAGCAAGACCTTGTTTCAAATAAAGGGGAAAAAATAAAACAGCCCCCTCTAGTTTCATTCATTTACTTGGTTCATCCAGCACTACACGAGAGAGACAAGAGCACAAACAGTTAGACATCTGGAATGGAGAGTTCAGTGTGTAAAGTGCTACTGCACACACTGAGGACCGAGCTCAACCCCAGCACCCATGTAAGAGGTGCAGGCATCATGGCCTGCATTCATAGTCCCAGGGCTGAGGAAGCAAAGTCAGCTGGATATCTAGGCTGGCTGGGCAGGAAGCCTAATCTACAGGCAAGTTGCTGGTCCAATTAAGAAACTTTGTCTCAAAAAAAAAAAAAATGGTGCACAGGGAGCTGTAGAGATGCTTGGTGGATAAGAGCACTCATTGCTCTTGTAGAAGACTGGGTTCAAGTTTTAGCACCCATATGGTGGCTATCAATCATCTATAACTCCAGTTCCAGGGAATCTGACATCATCTTTTGACATTCTGCAGGCATCAGACAAAACACTGATGCACATAAAATAAATCTAAAAATATTTTTATAACAAATACCACCCTTACCTTCTCAATTCCACTTGAGAAATGGTACCTGAGGTTGACTTCTGGCTGTCAATTGAATGTCCACATACATGCACACATGCTCCCCACCCTATGAGGAACATGTACACATCTAAATGAGCAAGTACACACAATAAATTCTGAAAACTTATTTCTATGAAGATCATAAAAGCTAGGTATGTGAAGTGATGGAGGAGCCAAGGCTATTGCAAGCAGTGGCTGTGGAAGGCCTGTCGAAGAAAGTGACATCAGAGGTCATGGGAATAATGACAATAACCATCATTATTAGAGGTCCTTATGGGGTGGAAGGACCCAGTATGTGAAGAAGCCAGGCACTTTGGAGAAACAAAAACGGGTGTGTGGAACTGGAAGGCTATGAAGGGTGGGTGGGGGCAAGATGATTGATGTTAGTCAAAGGTCATTACATTGCCTGGCGGATCTGATAGGAGGTTTGCAGTTTATTGAGTATTTGGGTTAAATTGTCTGAGACTGGGTCCCATGCTGTACCCAAACTCAGTATGTAGTCAAGAATGAACTTGAACTTTTGTTCGATATCTACCTCCTAAGGGTTGGGGTTACAGGCATGGACCACCACCCTCGATTTGTGCAGTGCTGGGGGTAGAATCCAAGGCTGTGTGTATGCCAGGCACTCAGCCTTCATGTATATTTCTAGAAGATCTCCAGATATCATGTGGACAGGGGGCTGTGGTGGGGACTTCAGTGAGAGATTCAGGCCAGTCTGGATGTCACTGTGGCAATCCAATGGCTGGAATCCCTTACCTTGAGTCTGAGTAGAGACTCACCAGATAGTAGTAGTTTCATACATTTCTAAACATATGAGATGAACTTTGAACCTGCTTCTCATTTTAGGAAAGTCGTGACAAGCGTTACCTCATCCAGAAACTCACAGAGGCTCAGAGGGATGTGCGTAGCCAGCAGACTTGAGCATGATGATGATGCTGCCTGCAACTTCTTGACACTAGACTCCGACGTCCCTACAGAGCACCTGGGTTTTGAGTGGAAATGTTAAAAAGTATTTTTCTAGACTTTAGGGCTTTAAGTGACTTAGCCAAGCAGGGTGATACCTGAGAACTGTGGCTCACTGAGAATTACACCAAAACACCGACTTCTCAAGTTCCTCAGGCTTTATGATCAAAATCAAACAGGGAGGTGTTTTATTTATTTTGCTTTTGTTTATACTTTTGTATTTTTTTTAAAAAGGTTTGTATGTGTTGTTTTTCAAGGTAAAGCTAAGTTCCCTCATCTCCAAAGCTGGGTGCTTTCTTTGGAAGCCTTTCCAGGCAGAGTGAGTGCCCTCTCAAATGCCACTGGTGACTTAAAATTAAACCTGACTTATTTTTTTCAAATGAACATGCATCTTCTGGTGCTAATGGCTTGGAACAGCCAATGAAAATGTGGAGAGGCCATCATGGTAGCCCCTGCTGTGTGCCTGGACCACACTTTCCACCCATATCAGGGTCAGCCCTTGAGCAGGGGACTGGAACAGGTTGCTGCCCCTGCTTCTCAGCTCTCCAAGCCTTTTCTGCAGCCTGTTCACTCCTCAAGAGAAAGTGTCCTTAGCCGACTGATTAGCCACCAACCTTCTGTTCCATCTGGCCCTGGGTTCTGAGATTTGGTGACACAATTGAAGAAGGGGAAAACCTTGCAAAGTGGATGGACAGTTCCTCTATGTTTCCCAAATGCAATTCCTCTTCCTTGCACAGAGCTCTTCATTCCTGAAGGACACTAATATTTCAGAGCCAGGCTACAGTGTGCTGTTTAGTATTGAAGGTTATAGATGTGATTCCAGATGTAGGTCCATGGCTTAGCCTGTTCGTAAGAACAGCTCATAACACAAATGTAGGTTGGATTCTGATTACTTAAATACACATTTCAAAGGTCTAGGTTTTGTTTGCCTGTGCTTAAAACTTTGAATGTGTATACTTTTGTTTTTATAAAACATTATAGAGTATTACTTGAGATCTCTGCTACAGTAAAAGCTGTATTTAATATATACCTCATTGTATGCCTTCTCAAGACTGACCCTTTTAATAGTGTCTGAATTAACTTCTACTTTTCAGTCTTTGTCAGAGGGCTGAGTCCTATGTAGGCAGTTTGAGTCTTTATTGTTCCTGGCTCCTAACCTTTTCTGACATTTAAAATAAGATCCATGTCTCAGAAATCTGCCAGGAAGGAATTCTCTGCTCTGACCACTGCTTTGTTTCTCGAAAAATGATTGGCTTCTTGCTCTGGAAGCAAAACAAACATGTCAAGGCTACAATCTGTATGTGGATAAAGCTTCCCCCCACCCTGCCGTGTGTGTGTGTGTGTGTGTGTGTGTGTGTGTGTGTGTGTGTGTGTGTGTGTGTAGATGGAACTGGTATCCTCAATCCAACACAATCATTCCTTTGCTCTTCCATAAAGTTGTATGAACATGAGTTAATTTTGTACCTGTGAGGCTGTGTATTTCCTAACCTTTTCCTATATTTGAAGAACTGTGAGTTTTTAAACCTAACAACAGGAATTTTGAAAAAAGTTCACTCCATCCTCATTTAAAAATTCTAATTGTTGGCATTTTTTCCTAGTGCTTTCATATAATATTCCTGCCCCTCACAATGCCCCTGAAGATTATCTACTTTTGTGTTTGTACAAATGGTGGATAAAATGAAGAATATACTGGGTTGTTGTTGTTGTTGTTGTTGTTGTTATAAATCGGGTAGCACAATATGCCAACTAGTATGTTAGTTTTAGTGCTACTCATGTGCATACCTCTTGAATGTTTTGATACCTTTAATAAGCGGGCTATGTCAGCATAGTTTTTAAAGTACAGCTCTCTAACAGGTGTATTAAACTACTGATTACATGGCATCTTCAAAGTTTTAAAGTGTATGTACTTGAACTAACAGAAGCTCCTCGTCAAGAGTCACGTGATGAGGAAAATTGCAATACTCTGTAAAGTTGCCGATGTCAGATGTTAGAGGAGTTTTTACCACTTTGGCTTTCCTGAAGACAAAGAAAAGCATGTCTGTGTGTTTTAAACTTCAAAGATAGGGGGCTGGAGAGATGGCTCAGTGGTTAAGAGCACCATCTGCTCTTCCAGAGGACCCGGGTTCGATTCCCAGCACCCACATGGCAGCTAACAACTGTCTGTAGTTCCAGTTCCAGGCAAACACCAAGGCAAATAAATAAATAAATAAAGTTGTTTTAAACTTCAAAGATATTTTAAATCTTAGCACCACAGGGAATACATATTTCTGAATGTCTCCTTACTATCTTGAAGTTCTGTGCAAGTAGCTACACCCTTCTTTTTAATGGCCGTATAGCACGCCACAGCAGCAATGCACATTTCCTGGAACCATGCAACCACTACTGGGTACTTGACATGGGTTTTGTCTTCCTTCCCCTATACAAACACTGGAAATTATAACTTTAAAAGCTCCTGCATATATTTCCATTTCCACTCTTCTTGTTAGTTTTGTTTTGTTTCTAAGGCAGACTTGCAGGTTCTTGCAGGCACAAAATGTTCTCATCCCAGTAAAGAGAAGAATCCAGTTCGACAAGTCTTTAGTTTGCATTAACTCCTAAGTTCAAAAATAAGACCTCACAGCTAAAAATCTTAGCTACCTGTTCTAAGTATTTGGAAACAAAAGAATTCATTTTTTTCCCAGGGTGGCACAAGGTCTGACCCTGTGAGAACATCTGAACACAACTATATTCTGTAGTGTGAGGCTTTCCCAGAAGCTTGACCAAAGTGTGAGAAGTGATTGAAACATGGGATGTACCCTTTGCTGTGTGACTGTGAATAAATGTCTTCACCTTCTAAGACAATTCCCTGACATTTAAAATTTATAAATATGACAAATTGCTTTTATATTTCAGAATTTGGTTAGGGAAGTGCATACTTTTTGTTTCCTTTTGGAAATATAAAGGTATTTAACATAGAAATAAGAAACCACTGAAAACTACAGAGAAAAAAATTAAAGTTACTCATAAGAACAACTTTTTTAAAAACTGAAGTCTAGAGGCATCAGCAAGGCTGAGGCAGGTAGACCACAAAGACTTCAAGGCCAGCCTGGACACCTGGCAAGTTCCAAGACACCTGGCTATAGGGTGAGACTGCTGTATCATAGCCAAAAATAAATAAGCGAGAGAAGAAGGAAACTGTAGTATTCTTATTTTTTCCACCTGAATGTTTTAATATTTTACCCAAAGTTCTTTCACAGTTCATCATATTGACACACGCCTGTGAGCCCCTGAGAAGGTTGAGGCAGCATAATCAAATTCTTTCACAGTTAGTGTACTGACATACACCTGTAGCTCCAGAGGCCTAAGCAGCCATATTGCCAATTTGAGGCAAGCCCGAGTTACCTGTAGGGAAAAGAGGCCAGGCAAAGAAACCCACACTGGCTCTGGAGTGAAAGAAACCCACTCTTGATCTAAGACCTGGGACAGTGAAAGAAATACTTTATCCCTGAACCCAGAGTCAAAAAGAAATGTTCCCTGACTCAAACCAGAACCAAAGAAACACACTTTGTCCCTAGAATCAGAGAGCGTGAAAGAAATAAGCCCTGGCCCCAAAATTAGAGCCCCAAAGAGACAGTGAAAGAAACATTTTGACCCTGGAACCAAAATCAAATCAGGCTTAGAAAATCAATCCCCACCCAGGAAGTCTCTTTCCTAGAAAGCACTGCCCCCAAGAAGCCCTATATAAATTCTGTTCCTATAGCCCTTTCCCTGCTGTCTTCTCCCACCCTGGGCTGAGGCAGCCACACTCTCCTGGATCCTTCCCTCCCAATAAATCTCTTGAATGGGGTTTGGGTGAAGACCTTCTTTCTCTATAGCAGCAGTGATGGAGCCTGGACGGAGAACAGCTGCAGGAGTAAAGCTGTAATGATTGCTGACCAGGAAGCCTTCCCTGGCTAGGCCAGTTGTTACATTCCCTGGACAGAGAGCAAGGAAGGAACAGCTGAGGGGAAGTGAAGGGGAAGACCTTCGCTGGGGAGGCCCTCTCCTGCCAGAGCAGAGTTAACATTGGGAAGCCTGAATTCCTTTCCATCAAGCTGTAACACTCAGTATCCATTGGCTCCCAACTACGAGGATACTTTTCCATCTGAACTACACTAACACCTCCAACCAGATCTGGACATTTTACTTCCATTTTTTAAAAAATAATAAATAGGATATCATACAGCTCATTTATTTTCCCTCTCAAAGTGCAATCTATGGGGAAGGTTTTGTACACGTGAAGGTTTGGGGAATCAGATTTTAAGCTATGAGCATTACAAGGGAATGTACCCTCAAGAACGCAAATGTTGAATCTTTGGGTTCATCTTTATTTTAAATTACTGTAGTATACTAATTTGAACACTATAGTTATATAAAATAGCTCAGTAGCTTCAACTATTTTATAGTATCTATGCATCAAGTATATACAAATCCCAAAAGTGCGAATTGAAGCTCCTTTAAAGCCACAGACTCTGGTGGCAGCTATAATAACTGATGTATATCCTTATAGGCATTATTTTGTCTTCACATATATTACTTGCTTGAAAATTTATTTCTATTAGCTAGACCCTAGCTGTGATATTAACGGATATTCACTTTTAAAAGCTTAACGTATGTTGCAAAATTTTCTTTCCCTCAACACACAGCCACTTCATCACTAATGTGCACCAATACACACGGCCAGGAGTAATCCAGTAAAGTAGAAGGAACAATGTAAGAAACAAATCTCAATACTAAAATTGAGAAGGGACAGAAAATAATGTAAAATGAACTGTCGTGTGGGTGGGTGGGGTTTGTAGCACACGTCGAGGTGATTGACAGGAACAGGTCACAATTACACCAAACACTGGAGTGTTTTAGCAAGTAATTTCCACTGGTTTTGGGGTTTAGAGAGGCTGCAAATAGAGAAAAATAATCTCCGTAAAGCAGGGGAAATAAAGGCAACAAAAGTGACCTAGGAATTCCTTCCCAGACGGGGAGTACACCTGGGTTGCCTCTCCAGGGAAACTTCGCATCCTCTCCTGCAAAAGCGCCAGAGCCCTTCATGATGTCACAATGATCGACATGGAGAACACCCAATAGAGTTCTTGCATCGGCCATTTCCAGCCATTCAGGTGGAGCTCTGGGTCTAGGGGCGTTTCCACTGGCTCCGGCCCGCCGCACCGATGCGTCATCACCCTGAGCCGAAAGTACGATTGGCTCGAGCGCTCGGGCTGAGGTTGCCTGTTCACTGGCGATGAGCGGCGCTCGGGCTATAGCGGCTGCGTCCGTGTGGCGCCTGCGCAATGGCGCCCCGAGGCCCTTCTCAGGTACCGGCCGCTCGCGGTCGTGGTCCGGCTCAGGGTTCCGTGCCGGGGAATATTTGAACGGGAGGTCACGGATGTCACGGGAAAGACGTTCGTTGCGTCACTGGCGCGCGACGTGGGGGTGGGGTTTGTAGCACACGTCGAGGTGATTGACAGGAACAGGTGGACTTGTGCAGGATGCACTGTGCGACCCAGTGATTCCCAGCCTGTGGCTTGACGCCGGTGCAGAGTGGAACTGAAGTGTCTGCAATATCACTGTAGTCTCCACCGGGGCTCTCTCGAGCAAAATAGCCCTCCTTCAGCATTATCTACTTGTGTTGATATGTGTTTCTGTTTTACATTTTTAAAAAGTGTGTGTGTGTGTGTGTGTGTGTGTGTGTGTGTGTGTGTGTGTGTGTGTGTTGCACACTCTTAACTGCTGAGCCCTCTTTCCAGCCCTGGTATTTTTGTTTATCAAGCTCCTCACGGGAGACTGTTTGCATTGTAAAATATGAGAGACATTGAATTTGGAATGGAGAGAGGTGGATCTGGATTCAGGTCTGAATTATGTATCACTTGAGCTGCCCTGAAAATCGTGAGGTCATTTTCTCAAAACGAAATCCTCAGGCATTAGATCTCCGTTTTGCCTGATGGCAATACTGTTTGCAATTTTGAGATGTCTTTTTGTATAACTATGACCTATTAAATAATTTATTAAAACCACATCTTTGTGGTAAACAGTAAGCCAGTATTGCCTGCCCCCAAATGGATGAATAATCACACACATGAACAGACACTCACCCATCACCACCACCACCATGATAACAAGATATGAAACTATTAGATACTGTTGTGTGTGCCTATCAAGGCTTGACCTCAAGACTATTTTTTTATGATAAAAAAGTTTGCTTAGCAAGTGTCAGCTGTAAATAGAGATGTTTTCTTTGACGACAAATGGATTAGAAGAGAATTTTTTAAAACATGTATTTATTTTTACGTGAATTGGTGTTTTGCCTGCTTGTATAACTGTGTAAGGATGTCAGATCCTGGAATTACAGACAGTTGTTACCTGCCATGTGGATGCTGGGAATTGAACTCCGGTCCTCAGGAAGAACAGCCAGTGCTCTTAACCACCGAGCCATCTCCAGCCCCAAGAAGAGAATTTTAAAGAGCATCTTAGTATGTTATTTATTATTTTATAAACCACCTAAAGTCTCCCAGGTACCACGCTGGAAGAGAATTTTAAAGAGCATCTTAGTATGTTATTTATTCTATAAACCACTTAAAGTCTCCCAGGTGCCACTGTTGGAACAACACATTTGAGAGCTGCTAACATTGAGCTTCTGTTTTATTTTAAAGTGGGTAATGAGGCAGTCAGGACTCAGATGTAAATTTCAAGGCTTCTTGTTAATCCGGTAAAAAAGAAGTATCTTGCAAAGACCTAGAAGTCACAGCAAACAAAGAGCCTGTAACACTTGAATGCCAATCGTGGCTGGAGCTAGAGTGTTAAACCAGAGGACCCGTGTTATCTGTTTTCATATGAGTTGAACATACCTTACTGTTACTACAAAGACCCTTTTCAGAGGAGGGGAACATTTGAGACCCTCTAGTCAGGCTTGGAGGGTATAATGGAGTGTATAATTTCAGTTTCCTCAAAAGAATTTTTTTAACTTTATTTATTTATTTATTTATTCATTTATTTATTTGCTTTGGTGTTTGCCTGGAACTGGAACTACAGACAGTTGTTAGCTGCCATGTGGGTGCTGGGAATCGAACCTGGGTCCTCTGGAAGAGCAGACGGTGCTCTTAACCGCTGAGCCATCTCTCCAGCCCCTCCTCAAAAGAATTTACATTTAAAGAGGAGTTTAGTTTTTGATGTCAAACCTAAGCTGTCAGGCTAGGTCTTGAGTCACCTGTCCGTGGAACCAGTGTATTAAAAGAACTTCTGACTCCTATCTTGGGCAGCCAGATCTTGCACCCTGAGCCTTTTCAGCATGGGCCTATTCCCAGGGAGACTGGGGAAGAACATCATGTCTTTGGATGTGCTCTGTGGGCTTCTGCTGTATAGCTTGGGAGGGGAAAGTGCCTGGTCAGGATGGGCTTCGGCCTTTCCCGATGGCCATATGTGTGAAGTGAAGCCAGAAGCCCCAATCTCGTGGTGAAATCTTTTGGGTTTCAGCATTCCAGATTACAAAGAATACATCGATAGACATGCCCTACCCTCAGGGCTTGTTTATGGCCTTGGTTCTGGCATACTTTTTATGCTCTCTGCAAAAGGACTACAGGCCAGTGAAATGGCTCAATGGTAAATGTGCTTGTGCTAAGCTTAAGGGCCTGAGTTCCATCCCTGGGCCCGTGGATGAGGGGAAGAATTGACCCCTGCAAGTTGCCCTCTGACTGCCACATACACATCAGTATGTACACATGCACACACACCACACACATGCACACACACATGCGCAGACACACATCACACAATGCACATGCACACACACAATATGCACACACACTCATAATTTTTGTTTTAGAATAGAAAGGACAATATCAATGTTCTGTGTGGATATGAAGCATTGTCACTTGCATTTCCTTGCAGCCTGTGGAAGAGGCATCGTTGTCAGATTTCACAGTTCAGGAATGACCTTAGACAATATTAACCGGGCAGCTGTGGATCGAATAATCCGGGTGGATCACGCTGGTGAATATGGAGCAAACCGCATCTATGCAGGACAGATGGCTGTGCTGGGCAGGTCCAGTGTTGGTCCTGTCATTCAGGTGGGCTCTTCCCTAAGTCTCAACCTGATCTATTGTACTGGAAATGTATCTGAAGCCCAAAGTAATCACTTTTGCCTTTAAGTTCCAAAGGGAGATGGTGGGAGACAAAGAGGGTATGTTCTGTTTATGCAAAAGCACAGGTATAAATTGAATGTGACTGGGTGTGGTGATGCATACCTTTAGTCCCAGCACTTTGGAGGTAGAGGTAACTAACTCTCTGTGAGTTTGAGGCCAGACTGGCTAGATAGGAAGTCTCGGGTCAGAAAGAAAGAACGGGGAGAGAGGAAATGTAAAAGAGAGAAAGAAATTGAGTGTATATGTGGTATGAATGTTGCATGGTAGAAAAGGCTGAAAATCCCTTCATTAGGAGACGTTGAACATGCCAGGAGGTCATTGCGGGCTTGTCCTTTACAGTGTGCCAGAGAGAGGGGTTTATAGTCCCAAAGATCCAGTTTTCCCTCTCAGCTCTCTCAACTTTTATGACCTTGAAGAGATCACATGACCCTTAGGTTTCCATTTCCCTGTGTGCAAAATAGCCTGGCAAACCCCTAACTCATAGGGTTTGGCTGGGGAATGAACAAGCTCATACATAGTTACTGTCACCATGCCTGACACGTGGTAGCTTAGCATGTTGTCCCCTCAGATTTTCCACAGACATCCCAGTCCCCAGAGCTTACCCATGTGTAAGATGGTGCACATCTACATGTAGCTCCTGTATCTGCACATCTCTGCCTTGAGTATGTCAAGGCTACTGAGAGTCCCCCATGCCAGAAGAATACCACACATATGCCGTTCTATTTCTATTGAAGACAGTCTCTGTGTTTTGTGGACACAGTTATTTTCCATTATTTTTACCTGTGGTTGTTTGAACCGATGGCTCAGAACCTGGGGTTCCCAAGGTTCACTGTGCAAGATGACTGTATAACCAGTCTGCCGTACCAAGGCGTTGTTGTGTGGATGGTAGTTGTAGCCGGCCAAAGCCATGTTGACTGACCTGGTGTTTAGGGAGCACTGACCGTCTTACCTTAGCTACCCCCAGCCTTCTGCCACCTTTGTGTGGAGTCTAGAAGGAAATTACGCCGGCACTGACATTTTGCCCTCCCAGTTCTGAACTGGATCATCATCTTACACACAGATACAGAGCCTGGTCATTGAGGTGTGGGGGGGGGTCTGGAGGTGTGTGGGGGTCTGGAGATGCGGCAGTGGAACTCAGTGATGTCTGAGGTGCAGCTTCGGTTCTTCCTTAGCCTTGCAGGCTCTTTTCCTTTTTGAGAGATTCTTCTGTGGTTTGTGTTTATCTTACAGATTCATAAGGGGATGGGAGACAGTGGTTCTCATCATTATACCATTTTCTTATTGCCTCTTGTGTGCTCAGCCACAGCAAGTCCTCAGGGGATAGCAAGAGGCCCCTGTAATTCTTGCCTCTTTTTATGTTTTGTTTTAGTTTTTTTTTTATTTTTATTTTTCCAGAAAATGTGGGATCAAGAGAAGGACCATTTGAAAAAGTTCAATGAGCTGATGGTTGCACTCAGGGTCCGACCTACAATTCTGATGCCTTTGTGGAACGTGGCAGGCTTTGCACTGGGTAAGTGTCTGTCCAGGAGCCACGGGGCTGTTGGTGATGGGTTGGTTGTTCACGCCTCTGCAACCCGTCATGTCCTCATCCAACCTTATTTATTTACTAAGCTCACTGAATTCTTTGTTGCTCATGATTTTAAGCTGGAATCATCACTTTCACAAATAGAAAGTATGATGCACACAGAGGGAAGCTAGACAGTGTGGTCACAGCCAGATGACGTCCCCTAGTGATTCTAACCTGATCCCAGCACTCAAGAGGCCAAGGCAGACAGATCTCTGAGTCAAGGCCAGCCTAGTCTACAGAGCAAGTTCTTCCAGGGCTACACAGAGCAGCCTTGTCTCGAGCCCCTGACCCAGAGGAAGACAAAAGAAAGAGTCAAGAGCCCAGTGCAGTGCTCTCAGCAGAAGGGCCAAGGATGTGCCTGCCTGGTGGTGCATTCCTGCAACCTCAGCACTCAGGTAGCAGAGACAGGAGTGTGGAGAATACAAGCCAGCCTTGGCTACACAGGAAGTTCCAGGTTTTAACTTGGGTTTCATAGTTAGGCCTTATTCAAAACAAACAAAACTGGTCAAACCAACCAAATAAAACAAAAATAGATTCAAAAAGAACTTTGTGACTGACATCTATTAAAGAGCTCAAATTGCTTCTTTGCTATTTCAGAGCATTCATGGGCATATCTAGATGTCTAGTAGTTACACTTAGCAGGTACTACTAAAATCCAGAGGGGGATATTGGGTGCCAATAAACATCCCCAGATATAGGGCCATAGAAACCATGTGTGTTGAAATCTACTCTTCACTGGCCTGGAGAGAGCTGGCCCTGACTGTCATGGGAAAGTGCCCCCATTCTCCTCACCCATACCACGGGTGATGGGAGAGCTGGCTCCACCCCTTGCCTGAGGGAGGGTTAGTCCCAGTGATCTAGACTGATTAGCTCAGCCACCACCCAGAATCACATCCTAGGCCTTATGACCTGCTGGAGTGTGTGAAGGGACTGGTCCTGCAGAACAACAGCTGTAGGATTTCCATGACATCCTGTCAGACAAAATCAGGATGTCCAAAATTTTGGTGAGAGTTCAACGATGATTGTGTATCAGAGACCAGAAACCTTGAACCAGACCAATGACTCATTGCAATGAACATCCGTGGGTGGGACTGATTGGACAGAAGGGTATATATACTGCATGATGACACACCTCAGCACCCAATGCACCTAGGACAAGTGAAGAGGTATTGGAGAGGCAGAAAGGATGGAGGAGCCAAGTGGATTTTGTTTTGTTTTAATTAATTTTGTGAGGAAGTTCTTTTGTGGGGCATTGCAGAGGTGAGAGGCAGATATGGAGGGAGTGGAATTGGGGTACATGATGTGAAATTACCAAAGTATCAACAAAGAAGTAAGTGTGTGTGTGTGTGTGTGTGTGTGTGTGTGTGTGTGTGTGTATCCAGATACATGACACAACCCTGCCATAGAAAGTTCCCAGCCCATATGTGAGGATGCCTCACCGATGTTCTTGACCAGCAGTATGTGGCTCATGCTTGACCTTGTTTGATGATTTGCAGGAGCGGGAACTGCCTTGCTGGGGAAGGAAGGAGCAATGGCCTGCACTGTGGCAGTAGAAGAGTCTATTGCCCATCACTACAACAACCAGATTCGCATGCTGATGGAGGAGGGCCCTGAGAAGTATGAGGAGCTGCTGCAGGTGACTGCTCTGCTTGAGGGGAGAAAGGGCAGGTGACAGGTGGTAAGAAGAAAGGGGTAAGGGTGCTAAGGAGGCAGGGGGCAGTTCCTTCTAGGTGAGACAGACAGGTCATAGGGCTCCAGCACAGTGAAGCCTAGAACCGATGTCTCCTGAGTCCAGGTCTGTGTGTCTTCTGTACATCCGTGACTCAGCAACACATGGGCTGTACAAGGAAGACCTAATATGCTAAACGGGACAGAAAAGTCCATGAGGCCTCAGTCTACCCAGAGAACCATAGACAATGAAGGGAAGCTCAGATGGGAGAGGTGACCTTCTCCAGGGAAGAGCATACTCGGTGGCTGTCCAGTATCAAAAGGTTAGCCCTGAAGACATACATACAGGTAGCATTATATAAACCAAGCAGGCTTTATTTAAATATGTATAAACAAACATGCATGCAATAATAATTAGTGAAAAAGGCCATAAGTTTGAAGGAGAGCATGAGGGGTATATGGGAAGGTTTGGAGGTAGTAAAGGGAAGGGAGAGATGTTGTAATTAAGTAATCTCAAAAATAAAATAAAAATGTGATGATGAACTCTTAGGCTGTGTGGCTGAAGTGCTAGACTGTCCCAGGGAATGTTCTACAGAAATGAAGGAACTGCTTAGCCCAGGTTGGGCTTGAATTAGTGGGTACAAAGAATCCCCCTGCCTTGGCACCATCCCTCCATCCCCAGGAATCTGTTTGGATTTTATTTGTTTTGTTTAGGAGATAAAGTCTCTGTCTATAGCCCAGGCTTGTCTTAACTCTCAGTCTCCTGCTTCTGCCTTCCTAGTGCTGAGGTTGTAAGTGTGCATCACTGTATTT